>DVQG01000935.1:0-12293 GCA_018231605.1 Papilio ambrax
AACTTTGATTTCATGATGTTATTTTTTTTTATAGTAAAGATTTTGTTTTGATATATGATATATGTTTTTGTAAACTTAGAAAAATTGATATTAAAGATAACTTAGATTCTATCTAAAAAATATTCACTTCTTTTAAGACGTTCTTGGATAGTTTCACGACATGGATTCCTTCAATCTATTGTCATTGATAAGTACGAGTAGATGTGACAAGCTTATTATCTCTAAGTAATGTGGACTTCTTCTAACCTCTTATGTTTTTTTTGTTTTCGATACTATCATTAAAATAAACTTTTCTATCTCTAATGACTATTCGATGCTGTAATTAGCGAAGGTTAATACTAATTTAATACTTTCCACTTGTGTGGCCATTTTATATCGATATTGAAAATTTGACAGAAAGTATTCGGGTTGTCCTTATGTGTATAATTTCTTTTTCTTTTTCGGAAATCTATCGATGTTTCAGGATTTTTCCCTTTTTAAGATAAATTAATTTGAATTGACATAGTTACAATTACGAAAACTACATAATTATATTTTTAAGCTTATTACAACTTTATTTACTCTGTACTGTTAAAATTAGAAGTATTTTTTAACACATGAACGATTCGAATATCGTAAAGAATTGCTTTATTTCTTAAAATTGGTTTAACTAGTATATTAAACATTCATGCAAATAACACTAGGCTAGCTAGTTAAGTATATCATTACTATAGTAATCTAGATGCTGTTTACAAATGTCCTTTTTTGTATAATACTAGATATCTTAGATGCGAAATTTATGCACAAAAATATTTAAAAACAGAACACATTAGAAAAAAAAAACTAACTTTCATAGTTACGATTACCAATTGATACAAGCATCAAACGACGTAGAGCTTCATTATAAACGCTATATGACACTAGAATATCAATCCGCAAGATCTTGATACATTGCATTTATGAATCTTGACTATGAGTCGTAGTAAACTCCTGTACACCGCTACGGTACACCGAGCACATTCCCAATGAATTCCTTTTCTTTTTTTTTGGATAAACTGATCTCTTTCCTACTTTCTTTCTATGTATGTACATACACATACATGTGAACATCCCCACCTAGGGATACGGAGCCTACCCGAAAAGTTAGAAGTGACTATGCCATAGTCAACTACGCTGGAGTAGTGCGGGTTAACTTGACAGATATTTTTGAATTTCTCCATCAATACTTGTGTACTGTCTTTTGTTTTGTTTAAATTATAAAATATGGCTTCAGTAAGTCAAATAAAGGAAATTGAGTGTATTTTTTGCAATTATTTTACTATAAATCTGAGAAGTCTCAGTGTTTACTGTTTGAAATTAAATTTTAAATTTTTGGACGCTTTTGTTTTGGCCAATGTCCAGCTACGACTAGTGAAATGGAATGTTTTAGTTGTTTACGAAATTACTTTACGTATGCGGTCGATGAAATGTTCTTTAGTAATCCTGATCAATTCGTAAAACTTGTTAAATCAACTGCATGGATTCCTCGAATATTTCAAGATACATGAAATAAAAATAACATTTTTACGTGCTTTTGTAAGACCGGCATTTATATACTTCACGTCAACTTTCAAGGGAAAGTTAAGCTTTTTTTTAATTTTGTTAATAATATTACCAGATTTAAAAGATACCTGACCAAAGTTTTGACTTAGCAGGAAAGTTATGGTGTTTATTTTCTCTATGACCACCTAAATTACAGTACAAATTACTCTATATTTATTGTGACATTTCTTGTCGAAGTATAAATTACATTAAAAAATGTTTGTTATCATAACAAACGTTTATTTTGTTGTTAAAATGATTGATATTTGTGATTTATTAATTTTGTTTATATTCTAATGAAGAATATGAACAAAGCAAAGTAAATACAAATTATATTATAACATAACAAAATACAATTCCTACATATTACTGAGAGTTGCTTGCAACAATAAAACAAATATCAAAAATTAAAAAAAAATATCTTTGACATTTAGTAGTAGTGTTACGAATAAAGGTACTCCTAGAAATCCGCAGTTTTAATACATAGATCCAAAAATGATACAGTCCACCCAATAAGAGTAAGTATTAGTTTGTAAATATCCCAGTAAAAACCCATTTACATCAAGCCCTTATTGTAATCTACCGCTGATACTACGGCAAATACTTTAACTTTAAACTATACATGACAATGATTAAAACAATATACACGAGAGGTGTTGCCAGTATACTTGTCAGAAATGCAAACATCACATTGCTACCAAGAACTCTTATAACAAAAATCAATACAACAACCGTATCCATTGGTTTCTGCAGTACCCATTCATTTTTATAATAACGGAAATGATGGTGACATAAAGAATAAGATACTTTAATTTTATGTCGTTTGAATTAGTAAAGATACGATCTAACCTGAATTTTATTAAGTAGTTATCGCCTTACTGATCTAATGTTTATGACTAACATGGTAATACCGTGATATTGATAGTATTTAAAGTATTTTAAGGACAATTTTTTTTACATACCTTCATCGATTTTTATGTGTTTTGTAAAAGAAATTGTTACACCTCAGCATCCTGCGTTTAATAAATTAATTAATCTCAACTTAAGTAATAAAATCTAAGTGATTTTCAGTCTCTAAAACCAGTTATTAGAATTCTATGTGTAAATCAAGTCAGTGGCCACTTTTACCTACATTTGTAATGTACCTCTTGAAGTTTGCTTATCGTCACAATCGAAGAAAGCAAAGCAAACTTTGCGCTTTCTTTTATAACATTGAAACCTAGATAATATACCCATTTACGTTAAAAGGTACAGAATAGATTTTTTATTGTTTTCCTAACCTATGAGAGTATTACTTGTGACGTAAATAAAATATGTAATGACATATCTTTTTTGTCCCAATTATGACTTTGAACTCTATAAATCGATTATGTATAGTAGTAATATATGGTAATAGTTTTATTTTGCCTTATACATACATATCACGATGACGTCACGATAGAGTAAATCGTGTTTTGTTTCTAACAATGACGTAATTGTTACCAGGTGTGGGAGTTCGTGAGGTACAAGGAGGCTGTTGTTCCCGGCAGTAATGACCCACAGTTAGCACGATGGGGGTGTCTGACGATTTAGCCCCGAGCTTCACACAGAAGCCGCAGCTGCGCCAGGAAGATGACGGGAACAAGCTCATCTTTGAGTGCCAGCTCCTGGCCTCCCCCAAGCCGGAGATCAGCTGGTACCGCAGCGATGAACTCCTCAAGGAAGACAACAGAACTGCTTTTAAGTGAGTACTAATTTGTATCAATCGTCTATTTATTGTTAACTATAAGTGCGCACACCGTTAATTAAATTATCTCACGACATGGAAGCGCTTTAGTAAGCAGTTTTGTCAGAAGTTTACGCTCGCTCTAAGACTTGGGGGGTAAGAGTAAATACTGTAGCAGCGTCAATGATTCGGCTATATTATTCTTCAAATTCTACTAAAATTTTAATGTCTGTCAGATTGTAAGCACCGTTGACGAAGTATTTAAGGTATGTTTCAGTAATCGGCCGAATGTTTTTCAAATTCCATTGTAACTAAATCGATTTTGACAAACGTTCGATTCGATTCGTTATAATAACTTATATGTAGAAATGTTTCGAGTATTTAGTTAAAAATAATACAAACAGCAATGAATTATTTGCTTTAGATTTTGGGAGAAAGAATACTGATATCGATAGTCACTCAAGACTATAATTTACGTTTTGTCTATGACAATTATTTAATAGAGCACTTGGCAACCGAACCTAACTATATTGTTTCTTTGATAATCGTTACACCGTTTAAATTTATGTGTATGGACATTAAGGATTATGGTAATGTAAATCTCAAGAAAACTGAAGTTGTTTTCTGGAGAGGTTGATGAGGTCATTGACCCACATTGAACTATAGTCTTTATAATTTACTTTCGTTATTATTGTTTTTTACATTTCAAAACCAGTGAAACCATGGTCGCGTCATGGGTAATCCGTATCTTCAATTATTAAGCTTTTTGTTTTGTTCTCATTCAGTCTCGACTACGTCAGTTCATTGTTAAAATAGTGTATTAATGTCCCTTGTAACAATTCCAACTATGATACTAAGCAAAGGTTCAATTGTATGGCATAATCCTTCATGATACTTAACCACTGAACTCTAGCATATGTGTACCATATTCCGATGTATGTGCAGAATCCAAAGTATCGCGAACAACAAGTTCCTTGTGGTGCTGGAGCTTGACGACGTGATCGAGACGGACGCGGGGCTGTACAAGGTCAAAGCTAAGAACAAGATGGGCGAGGTGGCCGCCTCCATCAATCTTAACTTTAGCCGTAAGTGATATCGTTATTATCTACACAAATGTAAGGAGGTATATAATTTTATTTAGCATTGTGCAGACAATGGGTTCGGGTTCCGTGGCACATACTCTTTAATAACACATGAACTCAAATGACTAAAGATCATTCTAACTTCTTTTAATTAACAGCTTCAAAATAATTATTGGTTAAGGTATTCTTGGTATCCTTCTTTAGTAATACTTTCCCTCAGTTATTTTTGCAAATAATGTTTATTAACTATGTTATGTTTGAACATTATTAGACAGATTAAATATCAATAAAAAGACAGATATTACATTAATACACTGTCTTTGATTATTATTTAGTTTATCGCGTTGGTTTTGTAGGAATTTTAGGAATAGGCATTAAATAGGTTTGGCGCTGTGGCAAACTACGCAATTAAGCCAATAAAGTCATTAGTATCGACAAACTGTATCAAACATTTGTTAAAATGTTCGTTAGTAATCCAATACTAATGCCAATAAAAATGCCTTCGCAAATAACGGCATTAGTCATAGACGAAAATAAGTGACGACAAAAAATGACTACGGAGCACTAACCCACGCTTTTCGCTACGAGCCAAGACGAGAACTTTGGCAGAATGGCTGTTGGTAAGGAGTGCTTCTCAATATTCTACGATGACTATATGTCGTTGAAAGCTATGAAGATAACAAATGACGAATGATCGACCAAACAAAACATTTAGATAAAAGACTGTTTGAAAATTCGATAAACAAAAGAAATAACTCATACGAAAAATCCATTTAGCAAAAGTTTATGGAATTTCGAAAACAAATGTCTTACATTCTTATGATATAAATATGCTGTATTACATTGACGAGACGAGAGATAATAAGATTTAAAATATTAAAATATTTAATTAAGCAGTTAGAAGTATAGGCACAAGAAAATATAGTTTTTCAATAATATAGATTACTGTACTCCGTCGTATAGATAATATAAATACCAATCCCACAAAAAATATGAAATATAAAAAAACTGCTGACTCGTTTTTCCTACAAAAGTATGTTAGATGTCATGTAAAACCTAGTCATTAGAGTTAGTGTTTATTATGAAACTATGGCAAATACACCTTCACTTCCTTTCAAGTACATATTATAAAAAATATATAGTATCAAAGTGATTTATAGAATGCAATATTACAAGAAAATTTCGTATGCTTGTTTTCGGCTTCTTGTCTAGAAAAAAAACTGTATTAAAGCTGTAAGATCTAGAATAAACCCAACACCTGGGATGTATTCTGAGAACATCAAGATAACATTTTACATCTGTTTGATGTTATTCAAATTCATAAACATTCGACTTCATCCGCTAAAATTGTACCGTGCGATTGTATCTAGGCACTTCCAATTACATCTATCGTAAATCAAGTTTGTATTGAACGATACTTTTTTATATTCCAGCCGCTGACGAGGAGAAACAGAAGTGAGTAAAATATATTTAACTATTTTATAACTGTAATAAAACTGTTTGGCGTCGGTATATAGGCCAAGTGTTTCACCTGATACTAAATGTTATAACCACACAAATGTAACATCACATTACATTTTTAAAAAGAAATTTAAAAAGTTCAATAGACCATATAATATATAGCAACTATAAAAGAGATGCATGGTTTGGAGTGATGACTGAGATGACGGATGATAGAGTTATTTGGAGGACGAAATGCGCCGACTCTACGGGAGTAGGATAACGCACGAGAGATGATGATGATGATAATATAATAGATAGCAACTGCAGTATAACCTTATGCCTTGGAAAGTTATATCTTTCGATGTGTATCCAATATTTAAAGACATAAAATCGATTAATCCTTACCTGGTTGTTTCATTAGACAAGTGGACGGCAAAGCACCGACATTCGCGCGCAAGCCGGCCATAAGGCAGGAGGACGACGGCAAGCGACTCATCTTCGAGTGCCGCATCGAGGCGACGCCCGTGCCCAGCGTAGTCTGGTTCCACAACACGACAGAAGTAAAACCAGGATCTAGACATAAAGTAAGTAACATTGAGATTTCTTACCATACTCGTGCTTAGGAAAAACCTCAGCAAAAAGGGATGTTTGAATAACATTAACAATATCAGTTTTTAATAAAAATAATTTAAATAAAGTCACTAATTTGAAAGTAACCCTAAAAGTAGTGTAGAAGTAGTTTTTATAACCTATATGTAAATCAAGGTGAGAATTTTAAAGTAATAAGAGATGGCCTTGACCTCGATCCATTTGGCTGTAAACATAGACAGGTGTACACAAGCAAGACATTCGATGACCTACATCTGTTTAATATTATTTTATACTACTCTGAAAAAAAAATCCTCTGGAATTAAAAAAAGTAACAAGTGAATAGTAAATATTTAAATAAAATTTCTAGTTTCCATCTGGATTTGGGCCTATATTCCAAAACTATCAAGAGTTTTTTTCAACCCGAACGGCATAACTTGTACATAAATAATTAGTTACACAATGATTTGTTCAACAGTTAACAGTAAGCAAAGATGGCAAGTCGTACTACGCGTCGTTGGAGATCAACAACGTGACAGTAGAGGACGCAGGCAAATATCGGGTGACAGCCAAGAACGAGCTCGGAGAGAGCAATGCAACAATCAGCTTGAACTTCGACAGTAAGATTTTTTTATTACTATTAATAAGTTTAATTTAACACTTATTTCGATAATGAGCAACACAAAAACCAAACGACGCAAACCGTAACAAAAATATTATTTATAAATGTATACTACATATCTATTGTTTTATTACCGTTAAGATTAATTTACAATTGAACATCAAAAGTATTACTTTTTTAATTTCATATTGAAAAAAAAAAGGAATTTTCAATTGTTAAAGTCATTAGAAACTTGCAGAATGCTCATTAGCAGTAGATATTAAAATTGCTCATGTTTAACTTAGTTATATGTGTGAACCTAATCCACTAGTCATAAAACATTGTTAGTTCCATTTTTCACGTAGAATTTGCAGCTAAGCTTATATGATCATCAAACTAATACATTATGTTAAATACTCCACATGTTACACGACACCGGCTTATATGTATGGTAAGTCGAACAAAGTGGTCACAATTTAAGATGTTTTCTTACATATGACGAATGCAACACAATTTTGTACACTTTACATGTCTTAAATTCATTTTATTTGCCACGTCATTTTGCTTTTCACCTATATTTACATACGCATGCCATTGAATACTCCATTTTACATCATAACGCATTCATAAACTACTTTATAAACCGATGCTTTGATATTTTATAAATGTCCTTTGTAAACGGAATCTGTTAATTTTCGCTTGAGCACTTGCACTGTTTATTTAATGTTATAGAAATGCAACTGATATGCGTACTGTTTGTGAGATTATACAGTAGAATTTAAAATATAAAAATTAATCCGAATATGATATTTATATATTTTATTAAAATAATATTCTCTTAGTATCCTCAATTAACTTTATAATATACCGTACCTGGCTACGTAATATAATTAATAAGTACACGTATCAAAGAAAACATCTTAAATAAGACATAACAAACAGTGAGAATGAGAAAGCTGCAAATTTTAGTGAAAATGGACTAGTTTTAAAAGCTAATTATGAAATTGACACATTAGGCGACGAAGCCCCCGTGCCTGAAGACTCAATCAAACCTACTTTTACGGAGAGGCCCGTCATCAGGCAATCGGAGGATGGTACCAAAATCACTTTCGAATGTCGATGCGTTGGCAAACCGAAACCAACCGTCACATGGTAAGAGTAAAGATGATGTATGTTGAGAAAGCTGTTGTAAAATATGAAATTAAATAAACATTTAATGCACACAACAGGTACCATGGTAAAAAGATAGTTAAAGAAAGTAATAGATACAAAATAACGCTCGAGGAAGATCAAACTTTATATTATATGGCGCGACTAGAAATCATAGGCGTGGAAAATGCTGATAAGGGAGAGTATAGAGCTGTAGCAAAAAACAAATACGGAGAAGGTGTAGCAAAAATCAATTTAAATTTTGAAGGTGGAGATAAACCAAAGTAAGCTCTTAAATAATCTATCATTCAATAAAGAGCTTCAGGTAGGGATTTTAATAAATCTTTTATTTTTCAAACAGAATTCCCGCTGGTAAAGCACCAAGGTTTCCTAAAAAGCCAACTATTAGACAAGATGGTGACTTACTAATTATGGAGTGTATACTTGAAGCACATCCAATGCCAGATATCACCTGGTTCCATGGAGATACAGAAATTAAAGATGGTCCTAAAATGAAAATGTCTAGAAAGGCAACCGGAAAAGATACTTTTAATTTAACGTTAGAAATTTTAAATCCGACTAGGGAAGATGGCGGAAATTACAGATGTAACGCCTTTAATGTATTTGGTGAAAGCAATGCCAATATTGCTCTCAATTTTCAAGGTAAAAAACAAGCGAAATTCAAATTTCAATAAAAATGTAAATACGTACGCATTCAGGAGCATGCATGTGGGCCTTTGAGCTTGTTTTGCAGCATGATTGTTATTTATATATTGTTCAATGCTTTAAATGTTTAATGATTTAATTATTTATAGGTGGGGATGAAGAAAATGGCTTTGCTCCATCATTCATCGAGAAACCAAGAATTATACCTAACGAGGATGGTACGTTAATAACAATGAGGTGTGTCTGCAAAGCAAAGCCGGCGGCAGAAGTAACGTGGTACAGAGGCACAACGGTTATCAAGGCTAGCAGTAAAATTCAACTTAAGTCGACCGTAATTAGCGAAGACGTTTATGAACTAGTATTGCTCTTATCAAACCCTACAGCAGCGGATGGTGGCGCGTACCGCTGTCATGTAAGAAATGAATTTGGCGAAAGCAATGCTAATCTAAACTTAAATATTGAGGCTGAACCAGAACCTGAAGGTGAAGGGCCGTCATTTGTTGAAAAGCCCACTATTCAGTCCAAAGACAACGGTAAATTGGTAATCATGGGTTGTAAAGTCAAAGCTAGCCCGAGACCAACAATTGTGTGGTATCATGAGGGTAGAGAAATAAGGGACTCGTCGAAAATTAAAACCAGGGTCGAAGTAAAAGAAGATATTTATACAATTATTTTGGAACTCATTGACCCTGGTATTGATGACTCCGGATTGTATAAATGCAACATCAAAAATGAACTTGGAGAGCTCAATGCCAATCTTACGCTCAATATTGAAAGTAAGTGCATGTTAAATATGAGTCAATCAATTTTACAAAGATGCTGTTCAGAGACTTATGGTATTTTGTTTTTATTCTAGTCATTCCAGTTATCAAAGAGAGACCAAAGATCATTAAAATAGTTAAAAAGAAGACTGTGATCGTTGAATGTAAAGTATTAAGTAAATTTGCACCTTCTTGTACGTGGTTTAAGGAAGCAAGTGCAGTCAAAGAGGATTCCAGGCATACCGTATTGATTGAACCACTGAGAGAAGTATAGTTTTTTGTCTAATTTAGATATTTATGACATTATTACAAAACAGATAATTATTTACTAATAACAATATGTTGCAGGGCGAATTTACGGTTAAATTAGAAATTTCAAATATTTCTCAACAAGACAAAGGCTCGTACAAACTTGTTGCCAGAAACGAGAAAGGTGAAGCCACATCACAGCAAGTTGATATAACTGAAATTCCCGAAGAAAAGGGTGATAAACCGCACATCATTAAACATCTGAGAAGTCTGGTAAGTATCGAAGTTTTTGGATATAAATGTTGTACGATGTTAGTTAAATACTGACAGATTTCGTAAAGTTTTACAATTTATCCTTAAACGCTGAATTTCACTTTTATAGGCAAGAAAAGAAAACGAAGAAGCAGAATTTGTAGCTGTTCTCAAAACATCAGATCAATCCTGCAGATGTACTTGGTACAAAAACTCTACAATCATCAGAGATTCATCTGAGGTCAACACTTCCTTTGATGGTACTAACGCACGGCTGATCATCAGAAAAGTGTCGATAAAGTACGTCTCAAACTACCGAGTTGTTATAAGAAATGAATTTGGCGAGGACGAATCCAGCGCTGATCTAACTCTTGTAGAGGAAAAGGTAATTTTTACTACTATAATGAACTCATAACTGAGTTTCCATTGAAATTTTTGGCTTATCTTTTATAAAACGAAAATAAAGAAAAAGATATTGCCATATTAAAGTATTACTACATTTAACTCAGTCAAAAACATAAATTAACTATCAAATTTACCATAAATCGGATTTATACTATTATAACTAATATATTGTGTATGTTCTGATTTTATTGAACATTAAGTTTAAAAGTCATATATTTTTAAGTGAATTAAAAAACCTATCTGCTTCAGAAAAAGAAAAAGGAAGAGGAGGAAGAAGAAACAACTGTTATAGAAGAATCTGAAGAGGAGATGTCTATAGTAGAAGAAAAGTCGGTTATTGAAGAAAATCATGTAGACGAAAGGAAAGAGGTAAGTGTAAGACAAATATTTCTTTGTTGTTTTTTTTTTCCTATAATACTATTACAATTACGATTGTTAAAGTGAATAAACTACGAAAACTTTTTCCAAATTCACATTTTTAAAGAACGCAAAACGTAGTAAAGTAGATTATTTATAATATAAAATTATACTTTTGTTATAAAAGGAACAGATTCAAAAGCATGAAGAGGAAACGCAAATAATTCAAGAAAAGAAATCCGCCGCGAAGAAGGTGACAAAGAAAGAAGAAACAAAGGTGGAAGAAAGCAAACAAGAAATGAAGATTGAAGCCAAAAAAACGGAGGCTCAAGTGGAAGTTAAGAAAGTCGAAGCTAAGAAAACTGAATCGAAAAAATCTGAAGCTGAGTTAGAAGAAACCAGGAAGGTATTGGAAAAGAAAACCGCTAAAACTGAAGAAGAAAAGTTAGCGTTATTAGAGAAAATTGAGGAAAGAAAGAAGAAACCAGAAGCTGAACCTGAAGCCAAAATTGAGGGTATTCCTAAACTCAAGCCAGTAAAACCGAAAGAAGAAGAAACTAAAGTTGTCGACGAAAAGAAGGAGACTACCAAAAAAGTCGGAGAGAAGAAGAAAGTCGTTAAAAAGAAGGTTGTTTCTAAAAAAGAGGCCGAGGTAAGTAATTTTAAAAATCATGCGTGAATTTATGTTAGAACTTACTGTTGTAAATATTGAGCGTGTATGTATTTTAAATAAGCCGTATCAAACTGTTTTATGTTGTAAACAGCCAACCACCATAATAAAGGTTACAAGTTACTAAGGCGTTTTGTATAAGTACTACAGACGGCGTACCGTGACACATTGTGTAAATTTACATACAAATTCTTACTTACACGAATCATTTTGTTAATGTTTGTTGTGTTAACGTTTAGATGTGCTAAATTGTATTTAAATGTAGGTTGAATTCGAGTTCGAGGATGATTACGAGCGTCCAGTTTTGGAGAAATACGAAAAAATTACACCTACACCACTTTATAAAAAACCTAAAAAAGATGACATTCCTAAGGTAACTGCCATATACACTTACAATGAAATAATTCAAACTTAAAATTTAAAATTAAACCATGCGTATATGAAATAGGGTAAGCGGGGGTCAATGTCTGAGAACATTGAAATTGAAGAAATCGAAAGTGAAGAAGAGCCATCCTTGGCTGGACCTGTACCTGATAAGAAACAAAAACCTGATAACAAAGAAAAGGTAGAAAACAAAATAATTTTATGCTTTACATATAGTGTTCAAGTTACTAAGCGTAGTATTATTATATTTTTGAAATTAAACGCGTAGGTTGAAGAGGAAACAAGACGACCTAGTCTTAAAAAGGGTATTCCTAAACCAGAAGAACCTGTGGATGAATTATCGAAAGTTAAATTATCCAAGGGTCCAACAAAACCTGGCCAAGTAGAACCAGAAGAGCCGCAAGTTGCTCAGGTTAAAAAG
>DVQG01000936.1:0-12290 GCA_018231605.1 Papilio ambrax
AAAATCCTAAAAAATATCAAATCAAGCAGTGTAATGACGATGTGGCGTAAGCAGATTGCTGATGTAATGTTCATACCTGTTTTGTAGCAACACATTGTAACGCGTCGGGCTTCTACGGCATGCTAAACACTGTCTCATCCTTCTGTTTAAGCACGATTGATGGAATTTGTGATGTGTGTTTACCTTCTACATTATCGCTTAGATGTTGTCGATTTATTGTGAAAAATGAGAATCATTTTTAAATAGACATTGGATGGAATTGGTAGATGGAAACCCGAACGAGAAATTAAGAAGACGTGATGAAAATAAAATAGGCCAGCCTAGTTAAGTGACTACTATTACTAAACCTTACATACTTATCTGTTTACAATATATTCATTAGACATTGGATAAAATCATTCTTGTTAGAAACATGCGGAATATTATCGAAATATTAAAATTTACTCTTAACAGAAGTGTGTTTTTAAAAATGAAATTAAAAACGCTGCAATATTTGGTTCAGAACATATAAAGTTAAATTAAGTGGATTTGACAACATCTTAGCGTGAGATTACGAAAGTGATCAGAGAAATGATAGAAGTAGAAACCGCTCAGCCTGACACATGTAGAAGGGGAGTCATACTCACGATCATGCTCCGTGCAAGCTGCATAGAAGAACAAATAGCAACAGTGAATGAGACAGCGTTATACATTACGGCTTAAAGCCATTTTAACAATGATGATGAATGCACACGTTTTTATTTTATTTCTACTTACAACGTTGACAGATGTTTCTTGGCCTGTGTAATGCAAATGATGGTAGTAGCAATCGGTACTGTTTATTGTATTAATCTTGAAGATGTTGTTGTTATTTTATTGTTGTCATTAACTAGAAAAGAATTTCGAAAAACAAATAACCGAAAAACAAATAGCCAATTGGGTAAAGAAACCAAATTTAGAAGACCAGATAATCGACGACACGAAGGTAAAATTGTAATCGCCAACGGCGAGTTGCATTTGTATATAAATGATGCGGTTATATTTACTCCTTGACTTTGGAGGAATATGTAGGATATCGCGAGGCGCTCATGCATCAGTGCAATCACTGGCAGTTACTGGGCATGCATCACTTCTTTATTATGACGCAGGTGTTAGATGTGACAGCGTTGATGTAATGTGATGAGGGGACATGATCAGACAGACAGAGTTCGAAACGTGTGATACAAACGCCAACCGGGTTCGTGCAAATGTACGAGTGAAATGAAAATATGATTGATGAGACATTATCTCTCCCTGTCAGTTTGGGAAGAAGACGCAACCGCAAAAGAAGACAGACCACATAAAATGCTAAGCCGTTCAATTCGACATTCAATAGAGGGTTGAGCGACAGTGCTCCTTCGGATAGACGCTCGAGTGGCTTAACTTACAACAGCACGGGAACTCGCCGGCACTGACAGGCTCGAGCCTGAACCACCACGTCCTCTGATCTGGTAGCCCTGTCAAAACAATACCGTCACTTCACCGTTATCAACGATAATACTCCGCACCTTTAGTACACCGTCATCTAAGCGTTGCCTAATGTGTCCAATGGTGTTGTGTCAGTTTGTTGTTAATTGTAAATCTTACGTTTGAAATGTTAAATTATTATCATCACTTACGGTTGGTGGCGATAGATTAACAGCAGAGGCACGACGTTCCTGAGGGCCAATGCTGGAATGGCGCCGTGTAGGCAGGCCCGAGCTGTTGCCGCCCGGGGTCCCGCCCGGAGACGATGAGCAAGATGGCGCAATGCGAATCTTAGGCGTCATAAGTGTGTTATCCGATAGACGGCGATTGGGCGAAGCGTTGCCGACGCGCAAGAAATTGTTATCATTGTTAGCCGTGCTGCTGGATCCGAAGAACCATTGTCCGATGCCTTTACCTGTGAGGGTGAAGTAATCGTTCATAATATTTAAAGAATCAATTTGTAAAGAAATGAACTTACCCAGGGCGAATCTGTTCTTGAAGGCACCGATGCCGCTGATGGGGCTGGGGCCACTGGCAGAGTTTTTACGCGCCATGTCCTCGGCGCTAGAGGTCTTGCGCTTCTCCACGCGCAGGTTGGGTATGTTAAACGGCGGGGCGATCATGTTTTCATTGCTCATCTGATGGCGGAGGGCCCTGTGACGATCGGGGCTCCCGGTGCCACGCCCATCCATTCTCAATTTGTGGCGTTGATTTTTGTCAATGTTGTCCAGCATGTCATACAATATCTATAGGAACAACGTTCATGTATAACTGTGTTATCTATATCTTATGTGACCTCTTTAATATCTTAAATTTTAACTTTTTATACGGTTCAGTGCAAAGAGGATGAGTTAGAAAATAACCCTGAAACGTTACTTTTATAGTATCGTAAAACTTTTGTTGCTTTGGAAATTCACCTGTGAGTTTTTGTATATCGCAATACACAATATATAATGTTACATTTAGATGTTCAATTACTGAAACAAATGTCATTAACCTTATTTTAAATTCAACGTTGAAATTTTTTTTGGTAAATGGCGTTTTTAGTCAATTTAATCTATAGTATTTTAACAACCTAAAATTATTTTTTTAAAATATAGATAAACATAGTCATAAAACGTTTTGTAACTTAAATTAGATATTACTACCTCCATAAGGTTGGTAAACTGTTCGATACTCAATCCAGGGTTGATGGTCTGCGGTGCCAATGATGGTATCAATTGGGTTGCCAATGTGTCGGGGGTCAATCCAAACTTCTTTTCCATTAGGATCGCCTTATAAAGTTCTGGAATTAAAATTAACCTTGCCACATCCCATTGTTTAAATTGGTACAGATACCGCGTCAAATATAATTTAAAACATGTCTTCGCAGCGCTGTTATACAAGACTGCATATGCTATGATCGCCAAGCTTAGATAAGTGACGAAAATTTTATTAAATTACACACAAAAGGGCATAGGCAATAAAGTTATATTAAAAACGTTTACAACGTGTTAAAGGTCGCAGCAATGATGATTGCGCTTCGGAACATGAATTAAAACAAAACTCGTCTTAACATATTATTATAATAAGGTGCTGTGTCCAACAGAATGTACTTACTGACAACCCGGTTGATAATGTCCGGGTCACTTAAGCGCATAGCGAGTACAGTTGGGATCAGGTAGTCCACGATGTCACTCGTCTCAAGTCTAGCGAGAACCTTCTCGTAGAACCCAAGGGTCAAACTGATGACCTTAACATCACTCTTGTTCTTTTCGGTCACCGTTTTCACTTTGCCCAAGAGAAGGGAATGTAAATCCTCCTCTTCGATGTATTCGGTGACATTCAGTAGGCCCATCATACACGACGTCTAGGAAGAGTAATAAACGAAACAATATTAAATGAAGGAACTAAGCAGTTCAGCCTAACCCCTCCAGTTGTTCGACGATTTCTTTTTATCCAGAGTAAAACTAACAGAGGTTTGACAAACATCATGGCTTTAGCGGTATATGATGATAGTACTGTTTTTTTTTTACTAAAAACCTCGACAAAAACAAGGATTGCTATCACTGTTATAGTATGTACAATGGATGTAAAACTATGCTAAGTTGATACGAGGAATCACAAGGGTACTATTACCTGGATCTGGTTGGAGTTATGATCCATCGAGCTGTACAGCAGGGGCATCAACTCATTGTTGATTACATCTTTTTGGCACTTCTTAAAAATGACGTGCATACTCTCTAACAGCAGTACAGAAGCCTCCAAATTCTTCGGCGAATTCATCAGATTCCTGTGGAGGTAACTGTTTCTCTTCTATATCAAATCTTTCGGTTAAAGAATAAATCTATCGATCCCCATACAAGCTTTAAGCAGTTCATAGTTGGAATGTTATTAGGAAAGAGGTGAAGTGCAATATTAAAAATGCTTAAATAAAAAAAATCAAACGTAATCGACTCCAAAGGGTTATCTAGTTAAGAAGCAACAAATGTAATAATTAACATAAATTTTATTCAGAATTAACTATATAAAAATGGTTCTTTAAAATGTAAACAGATTTTAAAGTAATAAATGAAAGTAATGAACAATACTTAATACTTACCAGTAAATCCTGAGTACGCAGATAAAAACATTGTGATTTAGAACGTAAAGAAGACATGAAATAATTATACGCCGACACTGAAAATGATATTATATGTATAAATAAAAGGCAAACTATACAAAGTGGTAAAAAAAAGGATAAGTTTGATGCGTCACAAAAAAGATGCGTCAGTAAATGTTAAGTACATTTGAAACTCAATCAACCAAAAAGTAATGGGTTCTCTACCGACCGTGCTAGATTTTTATCGAAAGAAATATTTTACGAGAAAGAAAGTACATAGTTCATATATTCTCATTGAATCAATACAAATATCAGCCTCTGCTGATCATCGGTCCATTTACTACGATAGATATTTATTGTCTAAATCTATGTGCTATTGTGTAAATTCTTTCTTAGTTATAAATGAGAAAATTTGGTTCAAATCGTCAGGTGTCTAATTTTCCAAAGAGAATAAATCCTCACAAATCGCAATCCTGAAATCGGGTATCTTGTATTACTTACTTAAGCGTGGGAAGAACGTGATTTTCAAACTCCTCATGTGTGGCGTCATTAGTGAGCCACATAATGGGCCGCAGAACAGGCCCCAAAACCTCAGCAGTTCTTACTTCCAGTTGCAGCGCCGGCCAAATATGTTGCCAGCGGAGTTTCTATAACATCGTCATCAGTCAATCGGAAAGAAGCTATTATCAATGAAGAAAATTTGATTTGTGATGATGTAGAAGTGACATATTTACTGTACAAGCCCGTAATTATGTTTTCAACGCGATTTAAATAACAAGTTAAAAAAACGAGTTAGTACCTTCGGAATGTACGGTAATGCTTCTAGCAGCACGGCGTTATAGAAGTTGGTTTTTTGGCTTGGATCTTTCATGGTGATAACGTCAATGAACTGCATCGCTTGGATCGCCGGCTCGTTCTGGCATCTGAGAGATAAAACGGTGATACATTCTTGTATTATAACATATATTGAACTAGTCAAGAGTCAAATTTTTTTTTATACTTGAATTTATACGAAATGTTAACGTGATCATATATTAAGAGAATTTAGATTTTTGCTCTTAAATTTTACTTAGTTAAAACAGTTTGTTAGTAAACCGGTTATATTTACTTAAAGTATTTAATCAGCGGAAGGAGTTGGGTCGTCGGACGAGGGTGTGGGTCCCTTGAGAGCAGACGCTGCGTTGCCTCTTGAAGGCCACCCGGCAAGCGAGGCAGTACCGCATCCACTTGTTGCTCCAACTGTACAGCGCCAAAAGTCGATAGATCGTACCATTGGTATAATTTTCATTCTTATCGATTTGTATAAAAAACATTTTTTAAATCATGTACTTAAAAGATGGATTTAATTAATTATTTTATTACACAAAGATATACAGGTTTTAGACGAACTTATTAGTTATAAATGATGTTGAAAGTTCTTTACTAATTGCAATTCGTCGTTAACTATGAAAGTTAGATGCTAAAGGTTAATGTTACCAAAGTTTCTCGCCACATAAATCATTAATAAGGGTTGTCGTTGGACATGTATAATGGCCATTAACAAAGGAAATATTTTCAGTAAAATGTAACTCTATGTGTTTAGTATTTAATAAGTAATTTAACAGTGATAGAGTCCACGCTAAAAATTCTGATCCGTGGAAATACGGTAGACTATATAGTACGTTAAGTGAAAATTAAAAAACGGCTCAACTTACGCCTTTTTAATCTTAGATATATCTTTGTCTACATTTCACTTACGAAATCCATCTGCTTCATGTAGAGTATTGGGTTATTGTTGGCTTGGATCAAAGATCTGCCGCTGTTGAAGATGGCGCAGATGACAAGACCCAGCGAAAACATATCCGATAATATGTTGCAATGCGCGTTAGTCTGCATTTCGGGGGCTATTACAAAAATAAGTTTCATTTATTAAAACCGTCGTATGCACATGTCACTATGTAAGTAGAGATTAGTTGCGGGTCTGTAAGAGGAAAGGATGGATGGATGTTTGTTAGCGTAAACGTGTGAACGGATCCCGATGAAATTTGGTATGTATGTAGAGGATGGCCTGGAAGAATACATAGGCTCACTTTTGATTTTTTTATAAATTCTACGAGGACGGAGTTGCGGTAAAAGCTAGTAAGCTAGTACATTAGTTTTGTATGTTAAAAAAAGGAAATGTATAGATTACCAACGAAGTCCAGGTTCGGCTGGCATAGCTTAGCAATCTTTATGGACCATGGCGCCACAGGAACCATATCAGTCGGATCGGGGCCCGTAATGTCCTCTGTGTAAATTCATTTTTATTAAAAAGTGAACGAATAACGCTTCGGTGAAGCGTGCCTTTCTATCGCTTGTTCGGCGCTCTCGCTTGCACGCTCGGCTCAAACGGAACGTGACGATGATGCCTGTCATCACATGCGTTCGGCCAATTATCGATTTCTAATACTTTAGTTCATTAAAAAGTAAAGGCATAACTATGTGAACAGGAGTAAAAATCAACATTTAATTAATTTCGGCCGATTTAATTGTTTAATTTGACGCAGCGTAAATTTAATCGCATATATCTCACAAGTATCAAGTAATTTTGATATAAATTTCAACGTAATCAAAATTTGATCCTCCATCCCGGCGAAGCCTCGGGCTTTAGCTATACGCACTTTAATTAACACACCTAACGCGATTCTATTCGTGCCTATATTCGTTAGAATTTTTGAAGCAATGACAATTTTTAACTAGTAATGTTCTTTAAAACTTCGACTAAATCTATTTCATACTGTTTATGGTAATCATGATATATACGAGTACACTCTTAGAAGTAAAATAAAAATTTTAATTTGGTAACATTATTATTTTATAGTTTTGAAAACTAAATTTCTATTCTAATGAATAAATTTTAATCTGATTATTATTAATTATTAGCTATAAAATGTGAAATGAAAAAACTATAAGAGTATTTAGAAAGCCATAGAAAAATTACAAGATCAAAGTGTTCCATCGTTTCTTTGAACTTAAAGTATTTTGAGTGAAAGTATACATAGTACTAATTACGTTACATTGAAATTTCGGACGGTCCTTTACTGGCTTCGTTTATGAAAAGAGGCCCCAATGTCCTAGTGATTACTTATAGCGACTACCGATCACATGGTCCAAACTTCGTATCCTGCCATTTGACTATTGTGAACTTAGGGTACATTTCAAGTTAGGTGTAATGCAGCAAAATCTAGTAGCTGACATGGATAGGCATATTATAGGCTACCTATTTTAATACCGCGCTGACAAAATAGCGTAACGGGTGGATCAAATTTGCGTTAACGAAGTTTGCGGGCGACAGCTCGTGGTTAAAATAATACTGGTTATTGGAACTTACCCACAAATTCGAGGCCGAAGAGTTTCCAAGTGCCACGTTTAGTGACAATTATCACCTGGGGGCAGATGTTGCGGTGGATCTGACGCACCGTGTAGTGCAAGAAATGCAGAGCTTCAATGATCTAGATATACACAACAGTTTAGACATTAAAAATGAACAGACGAACTGTATAGGAGTGTGATAAGACCGCGCTAAATAAAAGTCAGTATTCTCTGCCTACCTTGCTGGGTTAGTGTGAGTTGTTTTACCATTTAATAAAATAATATACATCAATTTAAAGTTTGTTTAAACTCGTAATTAAGCACATCATTTAAAACAATAGAAAAAGATCTTATAAGATAGTTACTTTTTTCACTATTATAAACGAAATGAAAGGATTTGTACAATCAAAGGCAGCTTCGATTTCCATTGATTTGAACATCGCGTATAAAGCTAACCGAAATGTCGGAACTCGAGATTACGTGGAATAAATTCTTTTGAGTGACAGCCACAGTTGTAATTGGGCCGCGTCGGGTCAGCTATTGGGAGTTACAGGCTAACAAAAACAACACGAAAACCCATTCATTTACAATCAAGCCCCTATCTGACATACATTAATAACTCTTTATTTGCGTATAAATGTTGATAACTTTTGGAATAAATTGTATTAAAAGTACAAGTAGTTTACAAATGTACCATTGTGGAAATCCGCGGTGTACCACTTACAGAAAAATTGCTTAACGAAACGAGACAAACACCGCTTCTTACAAATAAGGCAACTCGGCAGCAGATAATTGCATTAATGTTGAGATAATAAAAAAAACAATTAGCCGCGTACCACCGACCAACTTATTTTCGTACTGACACATTTAAAAGTTGGATCTCATCGGAACAATTTCCATGTCGTCATCTCAATGTGTACGAAAAGTTTAAACAACTGTACTGGAGGAATATCGCCAAATTCCCCGACTGTACATAATGTACATTTGTGTCGCTAGAGTGGTATTTGTTTTTTTGGGCTGCAGATCATGAAGAGCGTCAACAATAAATAAAAGATAATAAACAATGTTTAACTAGTACAATCAAGTCAAAGTTTTTGGAAATTAAACAAATGAAATGTTTTAAAAAGATTGTTTCATTATGGTACCTGTTATATATCGAAACATTTTAAGAAATCAAAGCGAAGGTCACAGCCGTTGTAAATGTGCTCGCCGACGTTAATCTTTTATCCCTAAGGGCATTGGGCAAAATAAATTCTAAAGATATATTCTGGCAAATTACATTTAGTTTATTTGTATTTTTAAAAATTGATAAAACGCACTTACCTGAAGCAGACCGTAACGCAACTCCAAGTCAATGAAGTAGTACTCCTTGGCGAAGGGAGGGCGCATCGAAGAATCCGTCGGCGATGGTAGGGGTGAACCAGGCGGCCCAAGGTTCAACGGATAGGGCATGACCGGCGGAAGTCCGTTCACCGTTATAGACTCCATCTCCTAAACAAAATGCGCGATAATAAAATGTAAGTTGGTTATACCGGTAGCATTTGCTTGTTTAATGATATTGCACTGTACTTGCACGGAGTAACTATACGATTTTAACTTGAAAGCAAATTGGAAGGCGACGGTTTTGACAACTATGGTAAGGTTTATCCCAAAGATTGCGATAAATGGTATCAACCAATATTTTATCTTAATCCTATTTTGACTGACAATTGTGAAAAGTCATAAATAACACAATTAATCACTTAACATTTAATTTTGAAAAGTAATACACTCAACGTTTGTACTTATAGCCTTTGCTTGCTAAAGCTTTGAATCTGGACATCTCGGTAACAATAATCCGATTTTCTCATAAGCTTCAAGCTATACAATATCGTTCCTTTCTACAAACAAAGTGAAAAGCTTAACTTTTTCTTTCTTTAAAGATTTTTCTTTGGTAAAAGATAACACTAATAAGGATAGGATTTTTTTTACTTCAAGTTACAGAACATGTAAAGAAAACATATTTATCCTACTGACAAGTACTACTTTCGCTTTGATTCACGAATAATTTCATTACCGCATTTATGGAATTTGTACACTTTTTACGTCGTCACACTAATCCTCACAGGAGCTCGAGTCGAAAGTTTGTGGCTCAGATCGGATAAGTTTATATGTACATGCAATACCATATTACAGATAGACAGATGGAGGTTGTGTTTAAGGGTAAGGGTTCTGCAAGACTAGACCGACCTGGGTGACCGCTGAGAGAAACTATCGGCAAAGTCAGTACTGAAAAATCTGAAAAATGCCTTCATGCCAAAATGTAAACACCTTACTTACATGCCATGCCAAAATGTTATGAAGGCTGCCTAACACGGACTCGGAGGCGAACGCGATGGTATTGTTGCTTTCCTCGAGCGAGTGGATGATCTGCAGCATCTTAGGGTTACGCATCTTCTCGAGCTGAATGACGCTGTAACGGATCCTTTCAATCATGGTCTCCCTGCGCTTCGGCTTGTACAACTTTTCAGCTACGCGCTTATCGAACACGAAGACCGAGCACTCCTGTTAACGAACATGGTAAATTTACTGAAAGAAATCCACATTAGAGCGGGTGCATATCTTTGACTAAACTATCGCACAACTGTTGTGCGATTGTCGATTGTTTCGCAGATCACTCAACAGTTTTGTACTCGATTGTTACGTTTTACGATTGTACGAACCTCCATATAAGCTCATACAAAACAGTTTTCCTATAGTTTAGTTTCAGGTATGCGCACACTCTTAGGGGACTGCTTAAGTAAGCTTTAATATATCTGAGTGAAGAAGTAAATCATTTATATTTCATGCCAAATTTAGATTTAACATCATTTACATTTTAGGCGGGATAATTTGAAATAGACTTCAAAGCTAATTGACGAATGAACACTTCTTTGTAATTGACGAATGAGGAAAAAATGTAATGTAACCTTCGCAATAGTGAAAGCCTTACATTAAATATGAATTCAATGGTTTTTTAAATATAAAACACACACTAAAATTGCCACGTGCAAAGAGAGGCAGTGTTGGTGTGGATCATCCTAAATTGGTTTATACCATCCAGATATGTGAAATAACTATTCTAGTAAGACAAGCGTTCAAGATTTTAATTCGATGTTATGTTCAAATAGAGAATTTTAACATTCTATATCCGTGAATCTAACATTCTGTTTAGGAACTAAACTATGTCTCTGTAGCATTATCATAAAACTAATTAACTTGATAATTGGTATAAATATGTAAAGAGAACTTTGTTCTAGGTACACGTTTTAGCTCTATGGTTCATTTGTTTAGTTAAAATTGAACAGCAATTTTTGTTTATATTATTTACAATCAATGATACGTCAGTTTTTGAAGTATCACAATATTTACCGACCCCACGTCTTATATAGAACGCCATTTACGTATATTCTCATTTGGGATTACGGTGGTCTGTTTGTGGAAGTCATAAAAAGCAAGACTATTTTTCATTCACACGGTCCTCCTCTCTTGGGTAATTAGGAAATAAATTACCCCTGACATTCAATTTCGTTTTCCTTCAACATCAAAGAACAGTCACGAATTTTGTTTTTTCACACACAAAGATATTAAAGAAATATATAGACTAGACTTAGGGAATAAAAGTTTTTCACCGGTAACTTCTTTGAAAGGCACTATGTTAGCTTTCAAGTTTATTACGCCACTAAAATACACCGACAAATCTCTTTTGTTAATAACACTATTAAAAAAATGTAGACGTGATGTTGACTCTTAAAAAGTTTTTCTAAAATTAAAAGCTTCAAAAGCTATTCTATATAAAAAACCGAAACGATATAAAGATTAATAATAATTAAAAGTCAGTACGTATTAACGTAACTTTGCAAACCTTATTACCGAACACTCAATATTATTCAAGGTATAAACTTACTTAAGAAGCAATAAACTTCTTAATTTTACCTTTGAATGTATTTACTTAAGAAAGTAAGTTATACAACATAATAACATAAAACAAACTAATAAAAACTTTGTTAAGTAAATTGACCTAACTAATTTCGAATGTCGTAGGCAAATGTTAGTATTTTAAATAGTAGCTGAAATAAATTTCAAGCAGTGGAAAGTTTTAGTAAAGCAAAGTTGAACTAGAACATTAACAAGACTTGGCCAGTTATTGGAAACAATAATATAATTTTATTTAAAACTACTTTAATTAAAGTATATTAAGATTAATCTCTTTTCAACCTTAAAGTTTGAACCATTTATTCTGTCTTTAAAGTCACATTAATACCACTTTCGAAATTGGCTTAACGTGCCCGTAAACTTTGTTAGCGCAAATTTGAACCACCCGTTACGCTATTTTGACAGCGCGGAATACAAAAAATCGCCTATAATACGCCTGTCTATGACTGCTACCCTTCAGTGAAAGGCCGGTTTAAATCGGCTCGGCCGTTTTGGAGATTATACGGAACAAACGAGGCTTGAAAACAGACAATGTTTTTTAAATGCGATTTTCGTTATCAGCACGGCAAATACATCACCTTCCCGAAATCTGAATTTTTTCTTTTTATATTACAAACAGACACTCCTTTTTTATTACATGTCTAGATTTTAAGACTAATCTATCCGTTTAAGTTCAATTATTAAATAAAGTAGCTGGTTATTAAATACACAATATCGATTTATAACAGTGATAGCATTTTAAAAATTGGCAAGTTTTTTATTTTATACATTACATCATCATCACCAGCATCATCACCAGCTCACTGTACGTCCCTACCGAGGAGCTCGGAGCCAACATAAGTTAGGTCATCCTAATCCTAGTCATCTAAGCCATAGTCAACCACGCTGCCTCAGAGCGGGTTGGTTGACTTCACACATATCTTTGAATTTTTATCGCCGA
>DVQG01000937.1:0-12289 GCA_018231605.1 Papilio ambrax
TTTAAAAAAATCTTTGCAGGAATGTTTTTATAGTAATAAAGTATACTTAAAAAAGCTTTGGTACAATTTGGCGTCATATGCATATTGCCTATTGTTGATATATTTCCTTCTATGTTTGGTTTTTGTTTTCTTTAACTTTTTAATACTTTATATTAACCTGTTCTGATGCTTTACTATCCCTGATTTTTGAAAGAGAATTATTGTATGACAACAAATATTTTGTACAGATATTTCAGCTGTGAAAATTAATGGTTAAAAGCTAACTAAGTTTTTTTCACATACATGTATTCTAATCTATTCTATTTATTATATCTAGACGTAAAAAGAGATGGATGGATTGCGTGAAAGGAGACATGATCAAGAAGGAAGAGATGACTGAGATGATGGATGATAGAGTTATGTGGAGGACGACAACTCGGTGCACCGAGGCTACGGGAGTAGGATAAGGTAGGAGAGATGACGTATTCTAATCTATTAGTTTACCTAAAATTGACGCTAAAGTATTAAGGTTGCCCTTATCTATCACTCAGAATGAGTCAATGATACTTAGAATTCATAAATTTATTTTAGAGATAGAATGCTTTGTATGATTTGAATTGATGTACTATCTTTATAAATATATTGTAAAGATTATAAAGATATACAATATAATTGATTGTTCTGGATTAACTTAAATACTAATTTACCTTACTAATAAAACTTTTATGAATTAAGTTTCTTTCTTAGCAAGTAGCTATGTTTTTATTTTATATATTAACAAGATGAAAAGACTTCATTATTATGTTATTCTGCTATATTATTATTAAAAACATAAATTTATAAGTTCACCAGACTATAACATCTCTTTGTTTTCATTAGTAAGTTTGTAAATACAATCCTTTAATTACTATCACAATAGTAAGGAATCAAACCCCAAATATCAGATTGCCAGAATATATCCACTGAGCCAATAGTGTCAAGTTGGATACAATGTAAAGTAGTCTGTCGTACTATCCAATTAGAATGTTAGCATACATTGGTTAAAGCAAACAGTGATAATGAGTAACAACGAATTATCATCTTCTTACGACCATGAAGATACGAGAGACAAATGATTAAAGAAATTTACACTCACAAACTGACCAACATAAAAAGTAAATTATCTTAGATACAAATGACATACTTTAACCAGAATACTCAATACCAGTCTGACCGCTAGCTAATAGATAGCTAATAAAAAGTACCATATTTAGTTGCATTTTAGAACAAATATTTTATGATATACTGATTAACCAAATAATATGTAACACTTTCGTAATTGCGAATATATTTGAAAATATCGTAAAAAGGAGTTATGAAGAGTGAGATATGCGGAATTTTTAACACATTTTCCTCTTTTACTTCTATCTGATTGTCACCCTTTAATCACAGACTATGTTTGAACAAGATTTAAGTTGTATTCATTTTTTTGGGAATTCTACACTACTTCAAGAGTTTATTGTAGTGATAAGATAGGTAGTACTTGCACAATTCAAATAAAATCACATATTACAGCAAATTAACATAAATAATGATAACAGGCAATTCAGTATAAATCCAGTTTATTGTATGGTTATTTCTAAGAGTTTGGCAAATTTAGAGATAAACAAGTTATGGAAAAAAAGAGCTACAACTAAGTAATTAAGACACAGTTACAATGATTACCTACAATTAAGTTGTAATAACTTATTTTTCTTGTAGTAAATAATTACTACCCCAAGTTTTTCTTGTAATAATAATGAAAGCCTTGACCTTGACAATGAGTTGGTTGTGTATGATTATAATTGACCTAAGTTGTTCTCCAATGCATAATTTTTTTAGTAAATAAAAAAGAAGGGCTTGGATCAAAAAAAAATGAGATATATAAATAAGCACGAATTGCTAGTAATTAAAAAAATCATTGATTATGGTGCATTTTTCAAAACATTAGCTGTAAACAACCAATCCTATATTTCAAATATAATTTGACTTTTATGTGTAACACTGATAACACTGTTGTAAAAAAAATAGAATCTATTTTAGTACATTGATGAATGTTACGAATAGACATATTACACTCGGGATCACGCCCAGTCTTTGAAAGACACACAATATGAATACGTATTTTTTTAAGTACAATATACCTGAATCAGTGCGATCTTTAACGAGTCTCGCATGTTGCTATAGTTAGCATTGGTTGAATATTGGTTAAATTAAAATTAATCAGTATTCATTAAAACTGGAAAAAAAATATCACGACAAAAACATACCTAAAATAATCTTCCGCCGGCTAGCGTGAGGCTCCTCCGTATGTACCCACTCAAAATCGTTCCGCGATACATGGGCTCCCATTTTAAACACAAAAACGAACACTTATGTTAATATTTAAAACATTACTTTATCCAAGAAATTACAAGTTTAAACCCGGCGAAATCAAAAACGCCGCTGCAACGGTTTAATCAATTTAATTAGCCACACGTAAAGATATTCGAACACACACCAACGAGAGATTAAACGAAACTTGAGTAGTATTTCATTGCTTCTAGGTTTCAAACGTAAAGTATTAAAACGATAAACGATGAGGTCAGATAATAATTGACAAGCACGTACGTCAACCTCCCGTCTTAATCAACTGACAGATAACGCTGACACATCGTTTGACAGTGACAGTGACATCTTTGGGCTACCATCAAGAAAGAAATCTCAAATGTCAATGTTAAAATACAGATTATAAATTCGTTACTGTTTAACAATTTAATTAAAACAGGAGTATATTTCGATCATGAATCGTGATTACTGGTGAAGGGAATGCATTTCCCACTATTTCGAATGCAATTGTGTTGTTATTTTGTTGAACTATGCACGGTATAACTTAATATCGGTCTTTTAAAGAGATGAAATGGAAGTGTCACTACAAAAGTACTACTCAATTAAATTTAAAATCGTTATCATTAAAAGCCTCCAACTATACTGAGTCTGAATATATACTTAAGAAATAAAAGTAAGCTATATTTTTATCTTTTCGCTTGAAAGTGTATAATCTGTTATTGCCCCTCCCCACTACTATGACAGGTTCTGCGTCCATAAACAAAAGTTTGTCTTTCTGAAGTTTGTGTCTGAACATGGCGGTTGGTAAAAATAAAGGCCTATCCAAAGGGGGTAAAAAGGGCGTTAAAAAGAAGATGTAAGTTAGTAATAAACTTATGTTATAGTAAAGTATTTAGTGTTTTAGCTATTTAAGCCTTAATATTAGATTTGTCATTTGTGATTACTGTGATATCCGCGGATTATGTTGATGTGTCTCGTGTTAAATTTTGTTTTAAAGTCCCCTTCTTGTAAAGTATTTGGCTATGAATGTTAATAAAAGTAATAATGCACGCTAATTTTAACGATCTTCGAATGCAGATCTTTAAAATTTGCAGTTGAATCAAACTTACAACTGGAGTTGTTGCGAGGTTATAAAAACTTAACCTTTTTCAGCGTTGATCCATTCACCCGCAAAGACTGGTATGATGTTAAGGCACCGTCTATGTTCACCAAAAGACAAGTGGGAACCACCCTTGTCAACCGTACTCAGGTTAGTAAAGTAACACGAAATAAAGGTACTTCGGTTAAATGCGTCCTGTAGCTTACATTTTGTAATAGAGAATAACAACACGTGCGTAAACGTCTTGTGGTTAAACTTTGAATATAAATGATGATCCACCTAGCTCGCAATGACACAGAACTGATGAAAACATTTGTTCCCTTTTGATTTTATTACTGAATTGATTTCCTAATTATCATAACCTATCGTTTGATGAATGTATTGTTAAATAGCTGTATTCTTTCAGGGAACAAAAATTGCTTCTGAAGGTTTGAAGGGCCGTGTGTTTGAAGTCTCATTAGCTGACCTACAGGCTGATACTGATGCTGAAAGGTTCGTATTTTTCTGTTTTCTATTTGTTTTATACTATTGAATCAACCATTTATATTATTTTATAGAATAGTAGCCCAATAGATTCTCTTTGTAGTAGTTAAGAAGTAATAATAAATTAAATAATGATTAACTGAAACTTAAATTATAACCTAAAAAAGTTGCAGTCCAGCTATATAAAAGTAACCACATGACTTTTGTATCGTTTCAAACTGCATAAATAAATTGCACTGACATGAAAACGGGCCTTTGCACTTAATTGTTAGGCATTTCATGTGGTTGCTACAATTTTCTATGAAAAGCAATTATTGGCTTATAAATGTTGTGTTAAGAAGATTTGTAATAATGAAATTGTTCAATTTAACATCTTTGTGAAGTATTTACAACATTGTTTCTAATTTTGTGAAGATATTGATGAGTAAAATTTGTTTCAGGTCTTTCCGCAAATTCCGTCTTATCGCTGAGGATGTGCAAGGTCGTAATGTGCTCTGCAACTTCCATGGCATGGACCTCACCACTGACAAGCTCAGGTAAATACATTTAATTTAATAACTGTATTTCCATACAGTTTAGCGGATCCTCTGGCATTGTGGATGTCCATTGGCATTGGATCATATAGTCTAAGGTGATTCTTTTCTTGTTTGTCCTATAGAAATAATAATAATAAAAACTTTTGCAGTCCAGCTATATGAATGTACTACTATCGTCTTCATATCGTTTCAAACTGCATAAATAAATGCTTTAACATGATAAAAACCTTTGTTACAATAATATGGGTCTTCATGTTATTGCTACAATTGAACATGAAAATTTAACATTGTCGGCTCATGATTTTTGTATTTCATCAGATTTAATGTAAATGAAACAATTATAAGAAATATATTCAAATAATTTTACTTTCACAAGTCTATGATCACAGACTTAGCCATGTTTGTATGATCATTTTAACATTAAAATTTTCTAAAATAAACTCGAATCCATAGACAATATGTTCAACTAAACATTTGCATTATAATATTAGTAAGATGTACTTTTTCAAAACGTCTTGAAAGCTTGTGTTTGTTCTTTGAATCTGTCTCAATAAAAAAATTTTTGCAGATGGATGGTCAAGAAATGGCAGACACTTGTGGAGGCCAACATTGATGTGAAGACCACCGATGGATACCTCCTGCGTGTGTTTTGCATTGGATTCACCAACAAGGACACTCTCAGCCAGCGCAAAACCTGCTACGCCCAACACACACAAGTGAGTACCATTTAACTCTGTTTTGTTTTGTTTATCAATATTTTAATGATCCCATTTTCTAGGATATTGCCCTTGATGCTTTTTATTCTGTGATTATTTTGTTGACTGCTTGATACAGAAGTAAAAGGGAAGTTCTATTTATGCCAATATAGCTTTTGCCCGCAACTTCTGCGCAAATAAGAAAAAGAACTAAAGCAAGTGGGCTTTGTGTTCCATACTTTTTTTTCTTTGTCTATTTTTCCAAAAACATTCTAGATAGAGTAGTAACAAACATCCGTCCATGCATCCACCACCCACCCATCTAAATTTTCAGATTATAACAATAGTAAGATTGCAGGGTTTGGATTAAAAATAAAACAATACACACAAAAAAAAACTATTTATATAATTCAATTAATGTATACTTTGTAATATAACAGATTGGATTTCTAGGTACGAGCCATCAGAAAGAAGATGTGCGAGATCATCACCCGTGACGTGACCAACTCGGAGCTGCGTGAGGTCGTCAACAAGCTCATCCCAGATTCCATTGCTAAGGATATTGAGAAGGCTTGCCTTAGCATCTACCCACTCCGTGATGTCTGCATCAGGAAGGTAATTATCGAAATCACTAAGACGATTTGTAAAATTTCAAGTGGAATATGTAATCTTTTTAAAAAATTCTTTTTCAAAGTAAAAAAATTTCAATACATAATTAGATGAGTAGAATACTAGTAAAAATAGTATCTTGGAATCTACATAATTTATCATAGTTTCAAGGGTATCAGAATTAATTTATCTACGTACTAACTATTTGTATGATGACACACTCAGCTCGCAATGACAACTTACATGATGAAACTTCATGTTCCCTTTTGATTTTATATCTGATGTATTATACCATATAAATACACCATACAAATGTAGTACAATTCTAATGAGAGTTGTTTGCAGGTGAAAGTGCTGAAGAGGCCTCGTTTCGAGATCGCCAAGCTGATGGAGTTGCACGGGGAAGGCGGCGGTGGCAAGCGCGGTGAGGCGGGCGATAAGTCCGACCGCCCTGAAGGCTACGAGCCCCCCGTACAAGAAAGCGTTTAAGTCTAATATACTTTTAAAAAACTGGATTTTTGTTGTTTCATTTATGTGTGTATTCTCACAACCAACCTAGAAAACCAATGAGCGCGGGGAAAGGAAATATTAGTATTTTTACTTCTATCTATACATCTGTACTAATGTAATGAAGCGTAAATACAGTTTATATTATGAGTCAATCGCAGTATATTTTTTAATGTACTTTTAATCAAAAGCCCTACGCTTTTGTGCTTTAGGTTATTATATTTACGCTAGTAATTTTAGAGAGTAAATAAATTTGAAAAATCTGTCATGCAGGAAAGTGACTAAAACTACGAAGCTGCCAATAGCAAGAAATATCCAAAGTTGCCATGGTTAAACAATTTTCAGCCTGCTTTAAGAGTTTTTCATTAAAGTACTTGAATTTTTTCAATTGAAAGTTTAACGAAATGTAAACAATAAATACAGTTTTTTAGTTTCATGCGGATGAAGCCTCACGGGAGTAGTTAGTAGGATATAAAGGTGGCCAGTTAAACTGAAAGTTGGATCAAAGAAAACAATGTTACGTTATTCATAGTTCTCGTTTATTTTTTTATAAAAAGTTAGAAGTATCAAATAGTTCTTTTCTATAGATCTTTGTAAATCATATTTAACGGAACAAGGATAACAATCCAGAAAGTTTCTGGCAACACCCATTGTTTATTTACTTCACACTAAACATACAATAATTAGGTGTATAGTTTTATCACACTGATTTATTTGGATTAACACTACGAGCCCAATATAAGTAGATAATAGTTTTGAATATAAAAAGTAGGTATTACATTAAAAGTAGGTACATTACATTACGGTTATTTTTTTTATTTTAAAGTATTTAATTATTAGAAGTCATAGGAAGACAAAAACTAGTATTTAACGTAAATATTACCTTTGTAAATGATAGTTTTTAATCTCATTTGTATTTTAACTTATAAATAATACGTGAAACGAATAATTTCAGGTTATATAGTCTATCACTTACGTAGAAAATTTAAAGTTTAATGTATAACGTAATAAGATACAAAAATGTCTTAATAACTAAATGATATGGCTACTAACGATCCGTCCCAGCTTTTTCTGGATGGCAAAGAACATACATATGTCTGGTACCTTTCCCATTGATGAAAAATATATTGCTCAGTGATAATGTTGCTCTAATGGCGAAAGGATTTTTCGGTACAGTAGTTTATGAATGTTTCCATCTTGCAATAGTATATAACGATATTTTTTTAAAATAACCTAAATAAAGTAATCGATATTTTTTCTTTCGATCTTTGCCGTTTGCAACATGTTGCTTCTGATTTCTTTTCACTACTTACATTTGAACTTAAAATAACCTAAATGTAATTATTTACAAATGGAATGCAATTTTAGAGCATAGTGATTACGTAGTTAATTAAAAATGTATAAATTGTTCCTTTTCGGACTAACTTTGTTAGATAAAAATAAGAGATGCGCGTATTTTCTTTTGTAGATTAAATTAACCTGGTTCCAAATATAGGTTAATATAGAGAGATTCAACAATATCAATAATAATTATACTAAGATCCCTACATACGCTGGGTTCTAACTGACAATTTAATCTGAACATTCGGATCATTCGACAAATGTAACGTGTGTATGTGGGCAAAACAGAACTGAACAGTTGCCAGTTTTATTAGATTTATCTGAGATATAACTGAGAGTATGTAGCGGGCTTTAGACACTTATTGTGTCATGTGGTATAGATCGTAATATTGGTTTGTCATGATCTTTGGATCCCAGGGAACTAGTTAGTAGATCCCACTGGTTAATGGGTGACGCCAGGGGGGGGGGGAGAGGTAGCTGTCTTCCTCTAAGCCTAGCCTAAACCATAGGCAGGCGAACCTTATGCTCTGGTTTTTGATGTGGATAGAAATTTATTTTTTTATAATTAATCCTTAAATCTCAATTCCAATATTTTCGTTATAGCTTTATGGAGGTGTAATGTCGTTTATAATTTTTTATCTCTACCCTGAGGTAGCGTAATAGGTTTTATAGTCTTTCAAAAGTGAAATTTTTTCTTCATTTCAGTGCTATCCACCTTAAATGTTTGTCAATAATTTAAAAAACACTATTTTGTATTAGAAAATAGACTATTCTCATGGTACATTAGTGTTGTATAGTATTGACTAAATCTGAATGAAAATAGACCGATAAGTGAAATTCGGCGAATGCAAAATGAACCTAATAAAAAAAACCTTTCTCATGACAATTGAGGTTTAAGTTCTGATTCTGTTATTTGCTTTCCAGTTGCACATGGTTTCTGTCTTCTGCGTACGAAGAGAACAAAGAGGCAGATTCCGGATACTACTAGGGAAATGATGCAGATCACCGTAAGGCCCAGCTGTACAGCTGCCGTCGAGTATGTGCCATGGTATACGAGGGATCTAAGAGTTTCTGGTAATTTATCCACGCCCTGTAAACAGATAAGATCATTAACTATTCGATCTCGAAGCATTTTTTATTAACTTTATTGATTTTCAATGGGAACGACTTGATACGAAGATCGATGTTTTATGTTTATTTTTGCTTTTCGAATGAAAATTGACTAAAGATTAATTGCTCTTGTACAAAAATGATCACTCCTTTCACTTTCCTTTCCGTTTGTTCGTCTTTTTTTTCGTCATAAATATATAACATTATGTCTTTGTCTCATATTTATGCTTACCATGTCAATCCACGCTACAGGTAGAATAAGGCCATTATCCAAGAAATTTACAGACGAGTACATCGGAGTTTTCCTCACTTGGATGTTGAGTTGAAGTCTGTAATAACATATTATTGCTCTAATTTTGTGAACACACTCGTGCATAAAAACACGATATTGGATTTTTTGGATAATGAATCAACTCTTACTTAATATCATAAATGCGAAAGCCAAGATTAATGGAAGGATGTTTGTTAGAGTTTTAAAACAAAACTGTTGAACGGATCTCGATGAAATTCGGCATAGATGTAGACCAATGTCTGGAAGAGCACAGAGGCTACTTACTTGTGTTTTTTTTAACACAACGCGGGCGGAGCTGCGGGCGAAAGCTAGTATTTAAATGAAGAAACTACATACGTTGATTTGCCGTTTAGCGCGAGGCCGAGTGTTGGATGTATATCCAGGTACGATTTGTGGAGTTCTGGGTTTGGCTTGAGGCCGGTCACTTGTTCTCTTAGCATCGGGTCACCCAGGTAGAAGTGGGGGAAAGAAGCGAGAGCTGGTGCACCTGTGAAACATTTGGAATATACGCTTAGGAAGTGCAAAATTGACGTTAGCTGTAGACTGCAATTCGTAGTAAAAATACAGCGGACGGTCGCTTGACTCTGTTAGTACCTACGTGTATGTTAATCAGGCAAGGAAAAAGTGTACGTGCAGTCGAGAACATGTACGATATCATCCAAGCTTTTGTTGCAGGATCACAATTTGGTACGAGATGCTACGATAGAGCACAAGTTATCGATCGTATAATTTCGGGCAACAATTGTGCTTACACTTTCGTCTACGAGCAGTGGACACAACGGCAAGACATGCGGTCTCTAACAAAGTATTGCTACAAATCTTGAATCTTATACTTACCCATAGCGCAAGCAGTAACGTTGATAATGCCGCGGGGTGGGCACACGCCGGTGTCTAGCTCGCAGAAGCATTGGTTGGCAGAGTTGTGTGCCGGGTCGTCGAACACGTCCAGCGGCATCCGGTACCGCATCAGCTGGACCCCGTCCGCTATCTGTAACAGATTATAAACTGAGCGAAAGCGGACATAACGTGCTGTAATCGGTTTGCTATCAATTTCCTTCTCACTGAACGCACGTGGCGTTTAAAACATTTTGCCTTGGCAAAGAGTAATTTTATAAATTTGCCTATTGTTATTTAGCATCTCAACTTGCTTCAGTTTTATATGTGGTATTCGATTCGAATTCTGTTGTATAAAAGGTCTATCGTATAGTAAGATAGATTTTCAACTTGGTTTCGAAATTAATCGTGTTACTAAAAGGAGAAGGGGAAATGGTAAACGCGCTGGATTAGTCTGATTAAATTGGTACTTCACAATTGGTATATCCCAGTCAAGCACGTTGCCAATAATAGTATAAACTAGTTACTTCGAAATATTAAAATGCTTAAAATTAATTACAACAAGTGGCTACTCGTATTTGGCAGATTATCATTACATTTTTGGTTGAACCAGCTGTTGATAAGAATTTCCTTTAAAATAAAATAAGAATTTTTATTACTAGCCCCACCTAGATCTAGCCTCTCATCAGTGGCGACACCCTTGATCCTATTAGGTAATTTGCTAACACTTTGTAAACAAATATGTATAGTGGCAGTAATAAAAATTCTTAGTTGGTCTAGGAATTTCTGCTTTTTACCATCAGCGCAACAAGTTAACTGTACGACTAAAACAACTGGCGTAAAACTTTATCAGTGCTTTAAAAATAGTTTTATTTGACATTTCCTGTTCGTTCCGTAGTTTTTTATCTGGTGGCGTTTATCTTTTGTTTTATCCATCCGCCTTATTTCACTATTATCGATTTCGGAGTTTGAATCATTGTATAGAGCTCATAATAATGGATAGTTTTAGGGTAAAATTTTCGGCAATAGAAATTTACTTTAACTTATAACTAACAAAAAGTATATTTTATCTTTACCTGTTTATAATTAGACTTTATAAAAATTGTTTAGCTGTTCTTAGTTCTTACCTCAACGTCCTTTTCGTATACAAAAGGCAGACGTCTGCAGAGATTGGTGTACAACACGTACAGAGTCTTGTTGCGATCCAGCATCGATGGTGGGAAGATTGTTCCATCGGATGCTTCTATACTGGAAAATAAAATAAGTTTAAGTAAGTTTTTTTATAGAAGAAGGGAGCTAATGAGCATTAGATTGCCTAATATTACTTGTTCCGATGGCCATGGATTTCCACAATACCAAAGGAATCACTGATACTTTGCCGTCTTTAAAAGAGTTTTATGCTGTTTTTTATATTTTTATGATATACTTTGTCTCGTCACTACACTTATTTAACACGTAAATCCTTAATTTTATTTCCCGCCATCGAATACCCTATGTTGATAAGGTGATATCCATGGAACCCTTGAGGTTGGCTAGCACAACTTTTACGATTATTGATTCCCAAAAAAAGAAATCCTCTATCTTTTAATTACTTAAACGTTTATTCCTTTATCGACACGCGTGACTAGGACAAAACATTATTCTCTACACGTGCTGTTGATAACACTAGTATGTAATTATAAGCAATTGTTTGAACGACATCGATCATACGACTTTTTCGATAAATTAGCAATAGCTAGGAAAAGGGGCAGATGTTGTTTTTGGCAGAAATATTAGGTGTGTTGCTGTCCCTCTCATTGCGGTATGAAAATTGAGATAGCTATATATTTTTCTAAAAATACAAATAGAAAAAGTTCAATGTAGAAGTGATTGTACTGATATTCACCATTTTGTACTATTTCTAGTAAACTAGTAGATTTCACATGTTTAATCTATACTAAGTGAATCCCTTAGTTAACATTAAACTACTCAGCTGTCTACTGATATAAAGTATAATAAAATATGTTAATATTTTTAGAGAATTATTGATAGTCTGTTAATGTGATATCGAGAGACGTCGCATGTAACCAAGATAACCTAACGAACTATAGATACATAGTTAAAATAATCGTAAATAGTCTCATTGAGTTAACATGCTCAATGGCGTTTATAACATGTTTACTTTGAACGAAACATTGTTGGAATCCATTCATCTAATAGCGATTAAACGCGTAGAGCCATCTACCAATAAGTCTGCGGATGTATTTAAAATAGAGTAATTACTTACATTATTGTTGGGAGATAAATTAAAAATTGTGTCAAATTATCAATTGCAAATGTCAAAATGAAACAAAGCATGGCAACCTTGCTTGCTTGATGTTAGCAGCAACTTATGGTCTCTTTCCCACATTAGGGTATTTCCCATATTCAAAATATTTACCCCCTAAGTTTAATGGCGTGAAAACATATAGCCTAAAGC
>DVQG01000938.1:0-12289 GCA_018231605.1 Papilio ambrax
CTATGCTAAATTTCATCGAGATCCGTTCAGCCGTTTAGGTTTAACAAACATCCATCCATCTAAACTTTCGCATTTATAATATTAGTAAGATTTGTTCTATGCATAGAAGCTGGTGATAAATCTAATGAAACTATAAAATTCATGAACATTTTTATAACTAAAATTGTATTGACTTGGGAACATAATTTAAGTTATTTCGTCCTGGTCTGATTTCTATGCTTGGGTGCTGGCGGCGATCACGTACGGTGGAATGACGTGAAAATTAGGCTTAAAGGCGGCTTTATGCGGCCGCTGTGTATCTTCAGAGCGAGTGGACAATGAACTGGAACTTGGCGCTGATATGGATGATGGTGTATTATACAAAGATAAGAAGCTTAAAGATCAAGTGGAAGTTGCAATTGGTGATGGAATGGAATTCACAATACCAGGTATAAATTTGATAAGTCAACGTTTGTCAGAATAGGTTTCCTATTAGGCTCTCAGTACACAAGAAGATGTAATTTAAACCCGGCGAGTTTTTATAATGTTATAAAAGTTTTTACTTAGTACACAACAATTTTTAAGATGTACGTCACCTTGTGAATTCAGGGCCTTACAGTCAAATTTATAGTCGAATAGACATTTAAGCTTTCTTTTTCAATCATAATGAAATTGTGCTTCCCTCTGTTTGCAGGAGACAATAAATATAAAAAAGGTAAACTAATGTTAAACAACATAAACACAATAACGGACAATCACACCGACAATAGAATAAACTGTGAACTCAATCATCATGGATATCCTATACAGGTATTTGTCTAAATATAAAAAAATGACTAATTTTTAGTACCCGGAATTTGATTTGGCACGTTAAAAACAAGAGTTGTCGTAAACCAGACGTGCCAACTCAACAGCGGGGTAAGTCATATCATAAATCACTATGTTGTTAGGACGATGATACGATCAGCCAAAAATCTTACGGCAGTCATAAAATAAGATCTTTCAAGGATGAAAGTCACAAAGGTTCAGCAGATACGATAGATGGAGAAGAGAAGAAAGATGCTAGCAAAGAAGAATTAGGCTTAGAGGAGGGTAAGAATTTTATAAATGACCTTAAAAAAGTTTATCATGCAAGCAATCAATTGTTTGCAATCAGTTTTATGCTATCGCAATTTGTATTAACAAAACATTATTTTTATCATTGCTATCAAAATATTTATGATAATTCAATTATATACTTATGTTTTATCTTTACTTATGACGATTAAAACCTTTGGGGTTGATTTTACATGAATTTAGTCGAAGTATTTTGAAAAACCACAATTAGTACGTAATAAAACTCATGGACATTTCACAGAAATGGTTGAAGAAGAAGAAGACGGTAAATTAGATGGTTTAGGGAAACATGACATCATAGTAGCTGCCGATGAAGACGTTGTAGACGACACACCTGCGGACTGTTGCCCTGAACCATGTTACCAGAAATTTCCCTTCCTGGCTGGCGACGATGAATCACCTTTCTGGCAAGGCTGGGCTATGCTGAGACTCAAAACTTTCAGACTTATTGAAAACACTTACTTTGAAACTGCTGTTATTACTATGATCTTACTCAGTAGTTTAGCTTTGGTAAGTTTTGTGGCTTTTAACTTATTGATGTGCACAGTCTGATATTCTTTTGTACTTTATTCTAGACTTGTGCTAATAGAATCTTGATTATCTTTTCAGGCATTGGAAGACGTTCATCTACCGCACAGACCTATCCTTCAAGACATCTTGTACTATATGGATCGGATTTTCACAGTCATATTCTTCATCGAGATGTTAATCAAATGGTTGGCGCTTGGATTCCAGAAATATTTCACTAATGCTTGGTGCTGGCTTGATTTCATCATCGTCATGGTAAATAATCCAATTATCTATTTTTAAAACGTTATCATTAGTTTTATTTACATTATTTCTTAAAAATTAAAGAAATGAACGACTGATTTAATAAATTCTGAACTTAATTTAGAAAGAGGTAAGACAGAAATTTAAAATGAATCAATGATCCATTTACAGTTTTGAGTTAACTTTATAAAAAGAAAATGTCAATCATAGTCAGAACTTTAGAAGAGAGTCTGATTGAATGATCTGCAGATTAATTACAATAAGTAGGGAACCTAGAAGTAGGTAATTTGAATGACGAGTAATGTCGCGGTAGTTGTCGCTCATAAACCACGGGGCCGTGATGGCGGGCGCGGACGACATCCCCGCGTTCCGCTCCATGCGAACATTGCGTGCGCTCCGCCCCCTTCGCGCTGTCTCCAGATGGGAGGGGATGCGCGTGAGTACGCGCTGTCGACGCATCGTTTGCCGTTTGCCTACCCGATATGGTCCTTAACGCTACACATTGATTGAATTACCATTCTTAATTATTTTAACATTCATTACTTAACTGGAAATTAGATGTTTCTTGTGCTTAATAGCATCAATGTGCAACGTTACCCAGAAGCGTAAGCTTTGATTGTTCGATGTTATCTGCAGTGGAGACTCAGTTCCCGCTGACTCGAGCTGTTGATGTCTCAATTGTTGTTTGTGTTTCGACGTTTGCTTCTATCCTCTCTGATGTTCAGTTTGATAAATTCTTCGCTAGATACTTTGTTATCTACATATAAAGACTTGCTGTCAATCAATAGTTATCCAAATGCATGCCTTTTTTTCAGATGTAAAGATAATTTAAAGGTCTACTCTGAATCTGAATGCTATTACTGTGATAATTCTGTGTAAATAATTTGTTTATCCTATGTTTTTTCAAAGTGCGAATGAGATATCAGAGAAACTGTAAAATATTGTTATCGTTTCGATCGTTTCTCTGATATTTTTGTTGTTTATCTCGATGTACCTAATTATGTATATGTGTGTGTTCATTGTGCTTTCCCGAGCTTTTGTTGTCCCGACCCTTTTTTAGGAATACATAGCATTACTTGATTTTGGTTTTCATCTCGTCTTCTACATATATCTTTCTACAAACTTTTCTCAGGCATTGGTTTTTGGTCGTTTTCGTCATCCACAATTGGATTATTGATAAATCGTTTCTTATTTTCCAGGTCTCGTTATATCAGTTTAGGGTAGTCCGAAGCGAGTGTAGACTTTTAAGTTATTAAAATCTCTGTGTTCCGTGTGTTCTCAAACTGCATGTTGAATTTCATCAGGTCTCGCTTATAAACTTCGTAGCGGCGCTTTGTGGCGCTGGTGGCATTCAGGCGTTCAAAACGATGAGAACCCTGCGCGCGCTACGCCCTCTCAGGGCAATGAGCCGTATGCAGGGCATGAGGGTATGTACGCCTGCGTAGGTCGCTACTTCACTCTCGACACGACATGCCCCTCCAAGATACTCATAGTCTTACCGAAGTAAAATTTTTGACGTAATTTACTAAAAAACTGTGTATTTCGTTTATACTAGCTCTGGTGTAAGATCATCATCAGATATCGCTTGAGTCTCGAAAATAATCTACAAAAATTTAACTATAGCACTATACAGAAATTAAATTAAATATACTTAAATATACAGAAAACTAGTGTAAAGTCATTGTAAAATATTTCGTATGAAAATATAACATTTGCTTATTCACATAAATATACTTGTACACCAACACTAAAATCACTGCAAATGTCGAGTTCACAATTTACATTTTTCATTATATCAGTAATTGATTATCATGTTTGTAGTATCTTTGTCGAAGTTGTATCGAATTCATAGCAGTAGTCGATTCGATTCTTCAACAATAGGGGAATCATTTTGACGATGGCACCCTGGAATGGCTTAGTATCATCTCGATGCGTCTCATTCTTTAAAAGCAGTTCAATAGGTTTCATGTCGAAGATTGTTTCATGTCATCTTTTGGTCAATTTCTCTCGAGTATATTCATAGTTTTAGAGTTTACTTTTGTAGTTATGTAATGTCTTATTTTAGATTCTGCACTATAGATTATCCTTCTTGCAAGAACATCGATTTTCGAGATCGCATGTCTATTTAAGTATGTATTATTTGTAATATCTTGGCCCCCTATTTATAGTTGTTGCCTGTTTGCAATATTGTGCTTATATTTATGTCTGTTTTGCATGTATGTTTGAAACTATTCCAGCTTAATATGTCACACGATTATTTAAAACAGTAACTATTCATTTAAATAAAACAAATACAGTCATTACACCGTAAGTAGTCTAATCAAATTACAATTTTTAATCAATTAGAAAAAAACATTTTTACTTTTTACAAGTTTATGCTAATTATATATTTACGCGACATGAAAGTAAAACCATTTTTTACGATGAGTAAACCATCGCTTGGCCATAATGATGTTAAAATAATTGCAACAACGTTAATATTATTTTTTTCCATTGTAGACAAAGACATTTCTATAAGTTCACCCTCAACGCCATCATCATGTATAATTTAATCGTTTTTGTGGAAAAGTCTTACCATGGTTTTACTTCGTTGTCTCTAACTATACTTCTGACACTGTATGAGTGCGTGCGCGCCGTTGACGTCGTTGTTTGGTGTGCAGGTGGTAGTGAACGCGCTAGTGCAAGCTATACCATCCATCTTCAACGTGCTGCTTGTGTGTCTTATATTCTGGCTAATATTTGCGATCATGGGCGTGCAACTGTTCGCTGGAAAATATTTTAAGGTTCGTAACACGCATACTTTTTAAATCACTTTCCGTAGTCTACTTATTTTCGACGAAAAACTAACTTAATAACAATTGCAGATTAGGACTTGTCCCAAAAAAACTTTAAAAAGTTCCGTTCTATTTTAATAAAATTAAAAACATGAGCCAATTTCGTGTATAATTTTTTCTAATGATCAATTTCCAGTGTGTCGACTTAAACCATACGACATTAAGCCATGAAATTATTCCCGACCGGAACGCTTGCATATTGGAGAACTACACGTGGGAAAATTCACCGATGAACTTTGATCACGTGGGCAAAGCCTATCTGTGCCTGTTCCAAGTGGCCACTTTCAAAGGCTGGATACAAATTATGAACGATGCTATTGATTCCAGAGAGGTAACTTCAATGTTGTCTAATCTAGTTTCGTCAATCACAAGTTCTATCTTAATGCATACACATTTTATATTTTCTTTTTTAGGTGGGACGTCAACCTATACGAGAGACCAATATTTACATGTATCTATACTTTGTATTCTTTATAATTTTCGGCTCTTTCTTCACTCTTAATCTATTCATTGGTGTGATCATCGACAACTTTAATGAACAAAAGAAAAAAGCTGGAGGCAGTCTTGAGATGTTCATGACTGAGGACCAGAAGAAATATTACAACGCAATGAAGAAAATGGGTTCGAAGAAACCTTTGAAAGCTATTCCTAGACCAAAAGTAAGTTCAACACTAAATTACATATTAATTTAGTTGTGGTGTCGGAGAAAGTTGTCTCTTTTTCTAAAGAAAGAATATTAAATTCCAATGTTGCGATAATTTACTCAAGATTTTCAAGTGAAATTTCTATGTTATAATTTTAGTGGAGGCCTCAAGCGATTGTGTTCGAGATTGTGACTGACAAGAAGTTCGACATGATAATTATGTTGTTCATTGGTCTGAACATGTTGACGATGACGTTGGACCACTACCAGCAATCGGACACGTTCAGCGCGGTCCTTGACTACCTCAACATGATATTCATAGTCATATTCAGCTCAGAATGCCTTCTTAAAATATTTGCTCTCCGTTATCACTACTTCGTCGAGCCGTGGAATCTCTTCGACTTCGTCGTTGTAATGTTCTCCATTCTTAGTAAGCAATATCTTTAGCTTTATGTTGTTGTTACAATTAGTATTTTACAGTTGTAGTTATGCATATGACCTTAAAGATTAAGTTAAAGTCGTTATTTTTTAACTTCCAGGTTTGGTGCTGAGCGATATCATAGAGAAATACTTTGTATCGCCCACTCTTCTGCGAGTGGTGAGGGTAGCGAAAGTAGGTCGTGTGCTGCGGCTGGTGAAGGGTGCCAAGGGCATACGCACGTTACTGTTCGCGCTCGCCATGTCCCTACCTGCTCTCTTCAACATCTGCCTCCTGCTGTTCCTGGTCATGTTTATCTTCGCGATATTCGGAATGTCTTTCTTCATGCACGTCAAAAACAAAGGCGGTCTTGATGACGTGTACAATTTCAAAACATTCGTGCAGAGTATGATCCTGCTATTTCAGGTATATTATAAAATGCATACAAACACTCCAATTTTATTATTTGTTTTATTATACATTGATAAAATTAAGTGAGTGATATATTAGAGATAATGTGCTGATGCATAACATTTTTTAGATGTCAACTTCTGCCGGCTGGGACGGCGTGCTGGACGGCATCATTAATGAGGAGGAGTGCGACCTGCCAGACAACGAGCGCGGCTCGCCAGGAAATTGCGGCTCGGCTACCATCGGCATTACCTATTTGCTGTCCTACCTTGTCATCTCCTTCCTCATTGTCATCAACATGTATATCGCCGTTATCCTCGAAAACTATTCACAGGTAAGGAACAACATTTTAGGTTATATTAAAAAGACATTTAATAAATATATAGACAAAGCATACTGAACAATTTGTTTCCATCGGTGCTTTCTGCGTAAAGTACTTAGTCAGTTGTCAAGTTTAGTACGCTACAATTAATGATTTTGAGGAACTATCAATAGATATCGTTAGTGATGATCATATGAAAAATGTTTCAAGTTTGCCTACTCTATATATTTTTTTAATCTCTTTGGTCATAGTAATATTTATTATATAAGCTTAAAGATGTTAAAAAACGATTGACATGACATACATCGCATATTTACAGGCTACAGAAGATGTCCAAGAGGGCCTGACCGACGACGACTACGATATGTACTATGAAATATGGCAACGGTTCGATCCCGACGGCACGCAGTACATACGGTACGACCAGCTGTCGGACTTCCTCGACGTGCTGGAGCCACCGTTGCAGATCCATAAACCTAACAAATATAAAATAATATCTATGGACATTCCTATATGCCGTGGCGATATGATGTTCTGTGTGGATATCCTCGACGCGCTGACGAAGGACTTCTTCGCGCGAAAGGGCAATCCCATCGAGGAGACGGGCGACCTGGAGGTCGGGCGACCCGATGAGGCTGGGTACGAACCGGTATCATCGACGCTGTGGCGTCAGCGGGAGGAGTATTGCGCGCGGCTGATACAGCACGCATGGCGCCGACACCGGCGCGCGCACGACGAGCCGGTGAGCGATGGCGACGCTGGCGGGGCGGATGGCGAGAGCGGCGCGGGCGGGGAGGGCGCGGGCGCGGGCGAGGGTGCGCCCACTGCCGTGCTGCTGGACGGCGTGGCAGGCAACGGGCACCGCGTGGTGCTACAGGGCGGCGGGGCGGCGCCGCGACCGCCGGAACCCGCGCCCCCGCCCGCGCCCGTCTGACCCGCGCTGGCGCTCGCGCTGCTGCCCGCGCTCGTGGACTCCGCGCCGCTGCCCGCCGCGCTGCCCGACCTGCTCAGCCCGCCGCGCCGCACCTGACTCCCGCGGCGCAAGCAGCGCCCGCAGCGCCCAGCGCACGGACCCTTGCACGGACTGACGCACCGAGCGGAGCAGCTTATCGGAGCGCTTGTTACGCGACCGATTTTCGCGTGTTCGGTCGCATTCTGTTTGTGTTCTCGCGTCGAACCTTCCCGGGTGTGACGTGCCCGTTCGAATATAGTTTAGGAAGCACGCTGTTTGTGGTATAGTCGTGTGGGATGGACAAAACTGAGATAACTGTGAAAGCTTATTTTTATATTCGATAAAAATGTCTGTGTAAAGTTTAAATTGAAGAAAGAGTACCCTCGAAGCGCCTTTACGTCACTCGTCTACTGTCAGATATCATTTTTACTTCCCCGAAATGGTGTCGCACAGTGAGAAAGTTTCAGTGCTGTCGAGAACGGGAGATCGACGCGGAGATGTTAGCTTGATTGAGTTCCGCTTCCGCGACGCCGCCGGCCGCCGGCCGCAGCCCGCTTGCAGCCAAATTACGCAGCGCTCAAACTTTAGCCAATTGTTTAAACTTTAAACGCAAAGTAAATTGTTTCGTCACGATAATATTACGTGCATCTCATGTTATACATTTTTCGCCTCGACCATCAAGTTGGGACGTTTATAACATTCGTGTCTTACACTGAACGCTTATAGAGAGCGTCGGCTATGCCGAATCATATCGATTTTGTCCGTACTAGTTTTAATAGTTCCAATTTTTAAGCTTCTTACAGTACCAAAAGGACGACGCTACGTCTTCACCCTTGCCGAGGTCCTTCTCCTCGGAAAATGTTTAGAAGAATTTTTGCAAAGTTATCTGTATAAGCTTAGCAAATCAGCAGTGAAGTCGGTACAAGAATTCACTTCCGTCCTAATTCAGTACGCGTCATAGGAATCGAGCCATTTTACGTAACGCGCACCTCCACGTAGTTAATGTATTCACCTTCCCCTGAATAACATTAGCCAAGGCGAGGGCCCGCGCCGCCCGCTGATGGCCGGACCGCGCAGGACCGCGCCGGACCACACCGGACCACGCCGGACCGCGCGCTGCCTCGCTCGTCCTCGCGCGACCTAGCTCGTTCTCGCGATGCCCGACATGGTTTGTGTCGACACACCGCTATCGGATCATCTCTCTTTTTAGCGATAAGGTTATGAATAATACCTAAGAAATCGAACGTCCCTTACCGAGTAAGGTAGAAATTATTCAGATGTTTTTATTTTTCGATTTACACCACTATAGATAGGCAATAATAGGCGCGAGGCCGCCCGGCCGCGGCGTGCAGCGGGTGTCACGTCGACTATTGAGTTTTATCAGTACCGTCTTTTCTAGCACAACAATGATTATTATTCGTTTAACTTTTGTAAATTAACGTTGGAAGTGGTCAATTTTCTACTACTGTGTAAATATTGAGAGCTTAGCGCCGCCGCCGATCGCCTCACTGGAAGCGTCACGAGCCCCGCGCCACGATCTCGATCATGACTGACAGCGAGACAGCAGGTCGGGGCGAGCGGCTCGCGGCGAGGCGCGGCATGTTCCGAGCTTGGTGCAACTTAGCGTGCTCTCGCAAGTTTGGCTTTCGTCATCGATCATGTCACTGAATAGTTGTGTGTCGGTTGTTTTTGATTCATTTTAAATAATAAAATGTAATTTTCTAAAGTGCGTGGCGATCTAAATGTTGCAAAAGTATAAAAGAGTCAGTGTATTGTAAACTAAAAGAGGCGCTTAACATTTTGCACGTATTTGCAATAATTATTACAGTTTCTGATGATAAAAACTTAGGTAGTTATCGTGGGAGGGCAACACGGTGCAGCGAGTGTGCCGGCGCAGTTCCCCATCGCCGGCGCACCCGCTGTTGCCTCCCTCAGTTGGGTTTCCTTGGTTTCGATCGCAGCAGTTCAGTTCAGTTAACTCGTCGTCTTCGCATCGACGAGACCGTGTGTCGTGGGATGGGTCATTTCAAAGTGAGCTCGTTCACATTCCCCAAAAAAGCTGTCAGATGTGATATCAATTTTTGTACGTGCAAGTCGTTCGCACAAATAAATGTATATTTTGTATAGACATCTGTCGGCCACTACGAGCCTCACGGATCGGCCCGTCCCTCGACCTCGAGGTGCTTTATTTGGTTATCATATCCGGAATTTAAAGTTGTGTTGGTTTAACCAAACGTTTTATCTACTATTAGGCATATTGGCACAAAAAAGTTGTGTTTAATTAAGTTTAGACAATAAGTTACAATATCATTGTATTGTTTATTTGAATATACTTATGACAAAAAGTGAGTTCAGTTTGCTGAATGATAGAGGTTTAATTGAATATTTATTATATATATTGTTGAAGTTTGTACAAAATAAATTAAGTAAATGATAAATTATAGAACTTGACTGCTTTACTTTGTTGTTTGATTTAAAATAAATCTCGTCGAATATTTCTATAGACTATAATATAGTATAGATAAAATGTTAGTAAGTGTTCTTTCGACATTAAAGTCATCTTTATAAATAAAAGTATTTTTTCCGATTAGTTACAAAAAGCGTTCACCAGATTCAATTGGCAAATATTCCAAGTATATTCTGTTCACGATACAATTTTATCGTAGGTTATGAAATGGTAAGATCAAAAATATTAGACTATGGCATCCGTACTTTAAATTCAATACTGTTCAATACCTTAATACATAATTTAAGCAGTATCATATTAAACACTGACCGATACGTAAACTTTCGCAAGTGTTTTAATCTCGTTTTCTCGGGGAATTTTACTTTATTAAAATAACTACCAGCTTCAAAAATACCTATGATAAAGGTGTGCAACACTGTAAGTGTCAATGTCAAACGACATTTGATGGTGACGCTTTTTATCTGTTGTCAAAGTCAATTGTCAAATTTTCATATCAAGTTGACTTCCGAATTAAATGATTTAATGGTGTCTTAAATTTATCCTAGACTCTGTAAAGTGAAATAAATATCACAATCATCAAAAAATTACAACAAAATAAAGTCATCTTCGTGGCATCAACATGAACGTGCTACCAGCCCAGCCAATCGGCATACAAAGTACAGCAGGAGCTGTACCAATTCGTAATGAAAAAGGTTGGTAAACACCAAAACAATTCCTACATTCACAAAATGCAAAGCTATGAAGAAAACTTAATATTGTTAGAAACGTTTATTTCATCTTAAAAAACAAATAATTTCCGTTGTATGTTAGTTTGGGTCAAAATTTCAAAAGTCTTCACTATTATACCTGCGTTTTTATTTGCAGTCTTAATCACATTTGAAGATAGGTAATTTTAATAAATTCCATGCCTTATTACGTTTAAGGCAATAAAAATAGATGAATAATGATGGGTTATTTTTTAACTAAGTTAAATCAAGACTTTATTTACATATTAATGTATTATTGCAGGTGAATTGTCTATGCAAAAAGTGAAGGTACAGAGGTACATATCGGGAAAAAAACCTGATTATGCACAAGGTGTTAGTTCTTCCGAGGAATCAGATGTAGAAGATTTTATAGAGCAACAGAAACCAGAACGTAGAGTGCAGATAGCATCACAAATTGGTACTAAACTTGAGGAACACAGTGATTCAGAGAAAGAAGTAAGTCTTTTTGTGCCTTACTAATATTTCATTGTGAAAGTTTACATATATGGAAGAATGTTTGATGAAAGGTATCTTTAAAATGGGTCAATGGATCCCAATGAGAATTTGGCACAGATGTAGGACAGTATTAAAACACAGGGGCTAGAAATTAAGTTTTTTTTTTAAATCCTGTGTAAAGGGATTCACAGGTGACAGCATTATTACAGTGTTTCAATGAGAATGAATGTGTAGATGTAAGAAGGCTGAACCAGGGTCGCAATAAACATTACTTGCCCAGTTGAGTCACATTTAAACTATTTTTTTTAATTTATTGCTGTTATAGTATTAATCAAGTATAGGATAGTTCCCATTTTTTTCATATAATACAAATAAATTTTAATTCTGATAGTAAAAATTTCAGTACTTAGTCTTACTTCTTACTAATTTTTATAAATTGATGGATAATGATTAAATGGTTTTCAAAAAATTATGGCATAGAAGCTGAGGGTAGTTTCAAAGAAGAAAAACATTACTTTTCATTCCTGAAATAGTTATGGTTCCCCTTCGGATACATTAATTTTGTGTCAAAAATTTAGCGCAACATAAAAGTAAATCTGGAGTAATATAATACTTAGGAAATGGTACTTCCCTTAAAAATGACAGGTTCCCGAGGGATACATAGTTTTTTTTTAAACTGTGCAGATAAAGTTGCAAACAAAAGCTAGTATCTAAATAAAATTACTATTATATTGCTACTACATGGTGAATTTATGCGGTCTGCTTAGGTTGATGATCCTCGTCTGCGAAGACTTCGAAGGGTGGCGAGGTCGCCCCCACGCCGCGAGGAGCACAAGCCAGAAATTATTGATGCAGAACCGGAGCCAGAGTCAGAATCCAGTGCGGAGGAGGAACGTAACACTTCAGAAAGTGATGACGACTTAGATGAAGAGGAAATAGAGAAACGACGACAAGCTTTAAAAGCTAAATTAGCTGCAAGGTATTTCTTACATTTCAATATATTTAATAGTATTTAAGATGCATGCGTCCTAGAGCTTTCCAATACTTTTTTGTATCAATCACCCTAATTATCTAGGCAGAAATTATAATGAGGAAAGATATTGATTTTTCAATTTTTGTATATGTTGAAATAACTCAATAACTACTGCACCGATTTCAAAAATTCTTTCACCAT
>DVQG01000939.1:0-12288 GCA_018231605.1 Papilio ambrax
CACTTCCCCTTCCCATCCTCTTCTTATAAGAAAAGGGTGGTAAAGAGAAAGGGACATCATAGATCTGATGCAAATTTTGAATAAGTGAATTACATATTAAAAAAAAATCTTCTAGACTTTTTGGAGTAACCAGTTCAAGTCTTAACGCGTAAATAAAGTTATTTTGACATTAACATCGAAAAAAAATACAATGGTTTTAGGCGAGGTGACACAGCTAATAGAGATTTTGCGAGCGCGGGCGAAGCTGGCTTCATGTGTCCGAGCACTGTGAAGTACGCGAGACCGCAGCGAGCGCGCGCTACTTCAGGCCAGTGGAAATTTATCGTTAATACTGGAGAACACACTCAGACTCTCCGACTTGAGAAGTGCCTGTAAGTATAATTTATATAGATAGCGGTAGATTTGAACCCAATACTGACTAGTCTGATACAATTTGTTTATTTTAATTTCAGAAAACCAAAGGAATCATGCACATATCTAACGGATAACTTCAAATCGAAATGTGTACAAGTTTATAATTACCACAGACTTCTGACATGGGACCAACAAAACGGACTACATATGGATATTTTCAAGGTAATTTTCTACTTCCCACAACATCTGAATAATGAACAAAAAAAAAACACATTATTGATTAAAAGATGTTTCATTTTGATTTCTTTTCTTTCAGGTTCCGACGTGTTGTTCTTGTCACATTGAAGGTTACAGCGTCTCGTTCCCACCTCTAGGTCATAGAATACACGAGACTTCTTCTGAACATTTCCCCGGAGAAGACTTATCCCCCGAGCAAGGCAATCAGGCATTCGAAGCTGTCCAATCAACAATACATAAACCAGCTCTTTCGAAAGTACCGAATTTCTCCTTTAATAAACCCATAGATACATTTCCCCCGCTCAATGAAAATCAAAACTCAATACCAGGACAATTATTTACGGATGTAGTAAATGATGATGATGAGTTTAATAATTTACCATCACATAATATCCAAGATTCTTACGGGAATACATATTTCACGGATTCGTTAAACCAACCTAGTTCAGTAAGAAATGTAAGGAAACCCTCGATAAGCCGCTATCCACTTGGAGGGTCAGGTTTTAATACAGCAACGTTACCGAGCTTCTTAGAACCACCTACGCCTGGGTCGTCTTCGTTTTCATATTCTAAAGATTCTTCTAATAAATACAAACCTACTGACAATTTATTCAAAAGAGGCATTTCGAGACAAAATTATAGACCGTTACGAAAAAAAATAACAGAAGCCTCTGATGATTTAATATCTTCGGGAACTTCTGTAGTTGGTTCATTATCTGGTGATTTAGATAACGAAGATGATTTAATAGTAGACCAACAAGGTGATATAAGGAAAACAAATGTAAATACGAATTTAAAAGGAACAATAGCACCTAAGTTATATGGATTTAGTACAGGAAAACCATTAGATAGTTCTGTAAGATCCAACGATCAAAATCATTTAACAAAAGAAGAAACTCTTTTGAATAGTAAAAGAATCAACTACAACTATCATCCTATAATTGACTTCTTTGAGGATGAAGGAAGAGAAGGAAACGAGTCTATAGATAGAGAAGATATTGTTCCAGAATTTATACCGTCTACAGAATCAGAATGGAAGCCATTGAACCGCCCTGTCTCTACTACGTGAAACGTCGTATATGTCAAATGTTAAACAAAAAATAGTGTTTTAGAATGATAGAAAAATAGAAATAGACTTTTATTTTAACGAAGCCAAAATTATGATGCAATGTAAATTATTTATTTTAATTTATTTTTTTATTGATTTAGTTAATTTTTAAAGATAAGTTTGTTAAGTTTTATGTTTAATAATGTTTGTAACTGGAATAAATAATTTTAAAGATTTTTTGTTTTACTTTCAGTTTAATACTTTAAGTATTTCAAATGTTTTATGAAGTTTTAATAAAAGAGAAAGTGCTGTCATGGAACAAAATCAATTGTAACAATGTTATTCTCAAAGTGAAGGCTGCTAATGTTGATTTAGAAATATCGGATAACATAATGGTAACAGTATAATAACGAAAACAAAATGTCCTGAATGTCTATTCAACCAAGAAATATTTTTTTTTATGCTTATGAAATTGGTAAGACCTGACTTTGACCTATAAGGGTATAAAAATAACACTCGAACACTTTAAATTAATCATTTATTTTATAAAACAATTTAAACATAAACGTTTCTTCCACATTCAATCATATATTAGAAAAGGTAACAATTTTGTATTTATCACAGATAGTTCATCGTAGTGACCTTACAATTTAAATTAACAAGGTACAATTTTATACCATGAAATCGTAACCCAATTTTTAACACTTTCACAAACGTTAGAAAATAGAAGACTATTAGTGGCACGCTAATTTTGGATCCTAGCATAATTTATACTAAATTCTACTAACATACTGATTCTTTACGAATCGACATAATAATACATTCTTTTGCTAGGGTCTAAAATATAAGGTGCAGACGTGGTTAGTGTTGGAATAACGCGTGCAAATGTATCCAGTACTGCGATGGAATTCGTTCTCATGTGTTTGGAACTGTCTTCTTTATTTTCCTTTCTTCGACGCGAAGGTTGTCTGTTATGTTCATTAGCTTGAGTGATTCTTGCACTTCTGTAATTACCTCCATGCAAATCTCTGCCGCTACTTCTAGAACTACCATAGGATTTAAAGTTGCCACCATGCATATTTCCATTATCATCTTCATTGTCATTATCATCATGATCTTCATTTAATTCTATGAGTTTCTCGCTTTTCTTATTTTGGTTGTCTCTATTGTGACCTTGATTTAATTTTGAATTACCGCCGTGCGTTTTAGTGCCAGATAAATTATTTGAAGCATTATTAAGGTCCTTTAATCTTGGATTTGGGCCACGACTTCTTCTTGTTCTTTGAGTGGTACTTCTCGTTCGTACGTTGTCGTGCTGTCTTCTTTTCTCTTGCTTCCGTTTGGTTTGTTTTATTGTTTCATTTTCCGAAGAAGGAGAAACCTTTGTAGAAATATTTGTAGGTTCTTTATTACTTTTTTCTTCTGTCGTTGCAGTAGGTGAATTTTCAGATTCTATAGATTCTATACTTCTGTAATTGCCTCCATGTCTAGGTCCGTTCTTGAGATCAACATCATCGTCAAAAATTTCAACATCAAATATTTTGTTAACTTCTCGTGCTAAATTTTCATCTTTATATAACTGTAGAATTTCAGCATTTTTTTCTGATGTTTTCCTAGGTATTTCTTTAATTATCTCTATTTCCTTAATATCTTGCTTGAATTGAGTTAAGTTGTTATTGTCTGGGAGATCCTTATGTATTTCAATTTTTTTCTTAGATACCACTGGTTGCAGATCTATTTTTAATCTTCGAACCGATGTTGTGCTTTCAGGTGCTACCGTTGTTTGAGGAAGCGTTTGTTTTGTTGGTTCAGGAGTAGTTACTTTGATATCTTCGACACTTTCATCACTATCCTCGGTATCAGATGTATCAGAGGTATCATCCTCATTAGTTTTGTCACCATCTTCGTCATTTTCATCGTCCTCTTCACTATCATCCTCTTCTTCATCGTAATTTCTGCCATCAATTTCAAAGTCACTATCATAATTTGTTTTGCTATTAAGTTTCCGTTTTGTCTCTTCTTTCTCATAGTTAGGCATGTATTCTTCCATATCATGTTTTATACCAATTAATTCATCTATGTCGTCTTTTCTCATATCATCGTTACCCTCGTCATATCGTTGTGTATCTGTTACAAAAGTACTCTTAGCACTTTTCCTTTTCTTTTCTCTGTATTTAGGAATAACAGTGTCATCATTTGTTGTCTTCGACTTTTCCTTCAATTTCTCATTGACTGGAGTTGAGACTTTATCTTGATGAATTACTTCATCGGTGGGATTACGGAATCTAGTAATTAATTGCAACTTAGGTACCTGGTGATCAACTTTTTCTTCATTCCGAGGCGTGCTTGACGTTGTATGAATTCTAATTCTCTTTCTAATCGTCGGTTTTGATGTAGTAGTTGTTGAGGTTGTAAGAACGATCTCTTCTTCCTCATCATCATATTCATCATACTCGTCACTTTCTTGTGATTCAGATTCATCCTCTTCTAATACATCTGGTTTACGCTCAGGGTACTCCTTAATTTTTTTGACTTTGTTTGATGATTCTGGTTTTTGTAATTCCAACGATTCTGGCAAATATTTGGAAACATCGAAGAACTCCCTATTTCCATTTGCATTCTTATTCTTATGCGCTCTTTCGGCACGTATTACTTGACTTTTAGACTTGTCGTTTTCATTACTGTCGTTGGTATGAATTTTATAAGCTTCAGGAGTAATGGATTTCTTCATTTCTATAGGAGTATACTGAGGCCTGTGATTTAATGGTCTTTGTTCAAATCGTGGTTCACCCTGGCGCAGACCTTCATTTACATCTACAAATGTCGAATTTGATGTTTCGTTTTCAGGTGTTTTATGTGTTTTTTCTCTATCTTTTTTGCTTATGTTTTTGTAAGTAATACTCCCCGTATTTCTTTTAACTGGTTGATCTTTACTTAAGTTTGTTGTGACTCTATCCACAACTCTGCTTGACTGCAATTGCTTAATTAACGGACTTATGTTACTTGATGTAGTTGTTTTCTTCGAATCCTGAATTTGACTGTCTCTTATTATTTTGTACGGTTCGTAAATAAAAGGAGTTGCTCGTTTCTTTCTTGCTGAGATTTCTTTTTTCTTTTCATTTTGATCTTTAATGTTTTCGTCATTAATTTTCATTCCCTCGGATTTCAAAATGTCAAGTAATAGTTTTTGGGCTAATGTGTCGTCAACTTTTATTTCACTACTTTTATTTTTATCTTGATCAACGATACTACTAGTTTGAGTCTCAAGTGTTATTGGATTGCTTTTTTCATTGAGGAATTTAAAAATATTCGAAATTGGCGCCGTAATTGGTTCTGGGTCTGAAATAAGGTCTTCTTCGAAAAATGGACTATCTAAAGGATTTTCTCCAAAATATTTAACTTTAAAACAATCGATTTTGTCACCAAGACCTTTTAAACGTTGTTTTTTATCGTTTCCTTTTATGCTTTGGTCATCATCATCTTCGTTGTTGTCATCAGGATGACCACCTGTTTTCAATTTTTCTGGGATTGGATCAACATTGTCGTCTACTTCAGGACATTCATATTGCTTTCGAGAGTCATAAAATTCAGTTCCCCCTTTCGTCTTTTTTGGAATATTCTTCAGATTTTCAGCATATCTTAAAGGCGAATGCTTATTAATTGCTTCCGCGTTTTGATGGTAATAGGGATACTTAGATAGTTTATGATCCGATTTATCGGCTTGAGTTTTATTTTGAGAATTTTTGCGCTGTTCATCATCACTTAGGATAATTGTACTTAAATTTATTTCGGGTACCTCAAAATTTGTTTCCCTTTTACTTAAGCCATGTTGCGAATCACTTTCGTCGGAGTTTCCTTTATCTTCATGTTGGCTGCGTTCATCATTTTCAATAAAATAATCACTATTATCCTCAGAATGATCGTTTTCCTCCTTTAATTCCTCTTTTTCTTTCTCATCATTCTTCCACTTTTCGCCGTGAATAGTACTATCTCTGTATGAAGTCCCTTTACTATCTTCGTATTTTCCGCTATAGCTTGGTATTTTATATTTTCCTTCACTTGACTCCTTTTCTTTAAGATAACCCCCATGACCTTCGTGATCAGATGCATGTTTTTGTTCTCCTGCATGGTCATATGCAGCATCTTCATAACCCTCTTCTGAATAAATAGTGTGAGCTTTAGAGCTTTTTACTGCTTCTCTCAGGCGAGGTGCGTTTAGTATATCTTCATACGTTTCAGCGTCATGAAATGCTGCGTCTCGAGGAACGTGCTTAACTGTTTCTATTTTTCTTACTTGAGCATAATTCTTAACGGGAGAAAACTCTACTTCATCGTCGACATTTTCATTTTCATTACTGGTGTTTTCTAATTCCAAGGCTTGATGACTACTAGGACGATTTTCTTTAACCGCTGTGTTAATTGATTCATCGACATTATTTCTTAACTGAGAAAATTTTGCCTTGCCTTTTTCGTATATATCATATCCATCAGGCTTTTCTTCGTGAATTTCGGCAGGTTGTACTTGAGGATACTCGTTTTGTTCATCATCGTATTTTAGGGCGTGTTGTTGCCTAAGATTGTGTAAATGGTTTTTTATTGGACGATAGTGGTTCGGAGTAACTTTTCCATAACTTTGTCCCCATGGATGTCTTATTTTATGATTTAAGACATTATCTCGATTGTTGTTTGGTATTGGAGGCATATAATATATAGGGCGCCGTTGTGGCTTGTGCATTTCAAACTGGGTTGGTTGATTTTGAGGAGGACTTTTTTTGCGATCTGTTTCATTTGGACTTTCTAAATATTCACTTTTTTTGATATCGGATTCGCCAGCACTATTTTCGTATAACTGCAATCGGTTTTTAGTTGTCTTAACGTCATTCTGTACTTTTGCTAGAAAAGGATCTTGGTATATTATCTTTAACGCCGGCTCTTCCGCCTTGTAAGGATGGAATATATTATATTTTGTTGAAACTGGAGTCACGTGTGTGAGATGTTTGTTATTGTTTATGAACTGCCGGTAAGGTGCATGTATCTGTTTTCTGGGATCAAGAATTTTATGTTTTCCAAGCTCAGGTTTGTTAACACCGGTATGTGGTCTAACAGGGCGTGCCTTGTATAGATTCTCCGGAGATTTCACACCATGGAAATTGGCAACTTCAACAGCGAATTGAGGTTTCTTCGCTGTGTATTCGAAGTACTCTTTCGGTATTGGATTTTGGGGATTTTGCTGCGCCTCTTTCGTTGCGAATGTTTCAACTGGTAAAACATTTTGGTTTTTTAACTGATCTTTTTGCACTTCACTATTATCATTCCACTCAATTGGTACTCGGATTGTCAAGCACAACGTATATTGGAGCACGAGAAACGTTAAAACTCGGATCATGATTTTACATCACGAATCGCGACGAAAACTTCGGTCAACTGAATCAGTAAACGGCCTGACTACTGCTTTTATCTCCTCGGTTATTCGTTGCGGGCCGATTGCTAGTGACCGCTCGCTTTGATACTAACGTGTGGTCCAACTTATAAGCGATATGAAGATGCTATGAAATTTTTCTAAAAAAATTTAGTGATATAAAAACACGAATTGATAAAAGAAATGTTAATTCAACTGTTGTAAAATTACAAATTTTAGTACTATTAACTCTTAGCAAGTTTTTAGATGCAATTAAATTTAATTGAATATTTGACATAATGCATAAAAAGTACTTAATTTTTTTACTTGTGTATATGCTTTCACTGGCCTACATCATCGTGCATATAACCCAAGTCCGAGCTCTTCGACATCGTTTGAGTTAACCACTGAAGAGGTCAACAGTTTGTGTTGATTAAAGACGGACAAAAAAAAAATACGATGACAGTGCGATAAACAGAATAATAAGGGAAAGTAAATGATTACATTCCACAGCGTAGATCATTATTTTTTAATGATTTAGTTAGAACCAGATGCAGGAGATATAAAAATATTTGAAATATGATGAGGTTAACGCTATTTTACTACAAAACACCGTATAACTTAATAAGGACATGGAAAGTCATCTTTGTTAGGATACGAATGTTTGAGAGAGTCGACAATTCTTAGCAATGTGGTGAAAGTTACGACTAAAATCAGGATTGAACTATCTCCCGGACTTGAGCCCGACATTCAAACGTTTTGTAATAACTTGTACCAGTTTTACAAATAAACTTTTAAGTTATAATCATGAAGACACAAAAGTTACTTAAAAATTAATCAAGACGATTTTCATACTGACTTTAACCTATTTGTAGCTTTTTATTACGTTGTTAAAATATATATTTACATTTATTCAATACAGGCATACGTTTAGCAATTAATTTACACTTAAGTATAAATGGAATACTTAGCAAAAGGCATAAATTATGTTGGACTAGTCTTTCATAATGTATAAGACAATTATAACGGGAGTGGTCTTTCGAAAGTCAAAGTGGTTGCGACATATGGCGAAACATTATAGGTATTCTAGTCCTAGACTCCCACGGTAGGTACTGACCGGTCGTTTATTTGCGAACAGTCTTCGGTTCTTACTAATCGTTTAGTTTATTGTAAAGTTAATATCTAATATGCTTATGAACTAGTTTAAGTTTAAGTTTAAGACAGTAATTTACTTACTATATCAGTAAACTGATTTTAATTAATTAAAGAATTATTTCTTTGTTTTTCTATTGAAATGCGAAAAACGTCCGGTTTTTAAAACGTTTTAAATATAATTTAGATTTTATTTTATTATTTATTTTGCATCTAACTGTACGTACCTTTTAAAATGCCCTTTGAATCAACAATAACGAGAACGTTTGTGCAACGAAAGCTTTGCACATTTTCACAATATGCCATTCGGAGAAATTGTAGTTTTTATATCTAAGTTTGTGAATGCGAGACTCTATAAATGTTATGATTATGATTCAGGCAAAGATATTACTTTAATTTATGGTTTTCAACTTATTTACGAATTTAAAAAGGACATTTAATGACACGGTGAACGTCCAGATCGCTACTAAAAAGGGACGCCAGAACAATCTAACATACACTTATTTCCCTCCCCAAATACTAAAATAGGCGCCCTAGAAAACTTCACCAAGGAGCCCTATAACCATTCTGTGGTTGTCTGTTTGTTTTATAAAGAGATTTTTAGTTTCACTACGTAGAAAATAAATCGATTAAGTCAAAAGAAATAAAAAAACAAAACAATTATTTATCACGAAATAGATTTAGTTTCGAATTTTAGTCGATTTGCGAAACTAAGGCACGACCGTCGTTTGCAATCTCATTGCAATGTCATCATGCAGAACTTCATTTACGGTTCGACGGAAATCGAAACATCGATTAACTCAGAAATCGATTTTTATATTAAGCTTTTGAGCAATTGTGCACGCTTTTAATTAAAAGCTTTTTAACAATTTTTTTATTAACATGTTGTGACACAATATTTTTAATGTTAAATTTTAACTTTGTATATACTTTTGTGAGTTGGTTTGAAAAGATGTTGAGACTTGAATTAAGACTTCACATTATGCAATTATTTTAAACCAATACTTAATCATTTTTTTATTAAATAGTGTTTAGGTAAATGATTTTTCTTATTTAAATAATATGTTTATACAGTTTTCTAGCGTTTTGTTATATTATTTTTGATCTCATTGCATAAATTTTTATTGTTTTAGTTTCAATTATATCATTTATGTTTTAAGTTCATTCGAGCATAAAAATCGATATCGATGTTTATCGATTTCGATGCAATATCGATAACGTGGTTAAAGTGATTTGTGCAACTATACGGTGGGACATTTCTTTATGTAATTCGATTCGCAATCGCATCGAAATTGAAGCATTGTCGATATTGACGTAACTCGAACTCGGCCGCAGCCGATGCGAGCCTCTGGTTCTTTGAAAGTAAAGGAAGTTTGAAATGTATTGCGATACAAAGACATTAAACATATAGACATTGATAGACTGGACAAAACAGACCAAACTCGTTAAAAATCGATAAAAAAATATCGACCTGGCTTGTACTAGTAAGTCGATTTTTAGTTTCCGATGTAGTAGTCGGAACTGTTTCCAATTGTCTAGTTCAAAACTTGTAATAGAATAGATAATATCGATTACGCGTGAGTTTGATTAAAATGTTTGATGGTTGACTCACAATGTCCGTTCTATTACAAATATTGTATTTGAATCTCTTTAGTTTGAACGGACGCTGACACGCCCTCATCGGTTACAATCTATATTGCTTCGTAAAAAGCTATTAAATATGTTTATTTGTATAGGTTAAGTGGGAAAGGAAGTCATTTTATATTAAGTAACTTCACCTACATAAGATATTTTAGCTAATTGTCGTTACACACCAACGTCGATCATTTTTAAAAGGTCGAATCCAATCGGAAATATTACATCCTTGATCTCATGCTTTCTCTTTCTGTCGGAAGAAGTAAGTTGAGATGACAGATTTCGTTTTTGTGTTAACCTATTATCGTTTCATTACTTCCAAACACTTACATATATAAGTTTCCCAAAACCTGATAATAACAATTATGAAGCAATGACGTATTATACCAGGCTAAGTAATGTAATTTTTATTTTTTAATTTAGTGTTTTATAACAACTATGCTATGATTATCCACAGTCATGCACCACTGCCCGATGGTTGAAGACAACAGGCCCTAATGTAATTCCCTTGGAATACAAAGAAATTTCTCGATGCCTTAAATATTTAAAATAAAAAAACAGACTTTACAGCTTCTCTCGAAATACTTTTAGTTACACCAATTACTATAATTTGGTAGATTGATGATTGAAATAAAATGGATCTGAACAGGTTAAAAATCACGAGGTACAAAACTAAAAATAGTAGGAATTATCTCTTAGAAATATATTTGTTCTAAAAGACAAAACTTTGTGAATAAATTTTAACGATGTTAAGTTCTTAATCGTAGACCTCCTAGGCAATGCTAAACCTAAATAATAACTACAGTGTAAGCTTTATAGAATAAAATTTATATTTCTTGCTGGAAATATTTGTCACAGTACAAGGCTATCTAGATATTGCTTATTCGAAATTTATTCATATTAACCATATTAGTTTGACACACCTAGATTATATTCAGTTAAATATTAATGTATCCAATAGTTCGAGTTAAATTTAATTCTTCATAAATTGCCTATTAGAGACAGTTTAATGTTGAAATTTATATGGACTGGAATGTTTTTACAAAACTAATAGGTACTCATTAGGAATATTGCATAAGTTTCAATATCTTCTTTCCATCAATATCCTCCTATTCTATTTATCTGATGAATCTTTTCTTGGCTATACTAACATTATGAAAAGGAAAACTTTGTCTCTTTGGTTGTAATAAAATGACTCAAAAAAATTCTTTTACTATTACAAAGCTACCTTTTCAGTGAGTAACATAGGCTACTATTGTTTAATTTCGTGCGGAAGGAGCCGCTGGCGAAAGCTAGTTTAAAATATCATTGTACTGTTAGTAACAGTAATAATTTCCAAACCACAAAACCGATCGTCAAATACAACGTAGAGATAATAAACTTCCAGTAAGTTTGTTATTTCATCTTACGAATTTTGTGTTGCAACACGACTGCGCTGTAACCGATCCGCTGGACGCGACTGTACCAATTTGGAAAACGCTTTGGTCGCGAATGTACCGAAACCTGTGATCGCGATTGTACCCGACCTAGTGGATACGGCTGTAACTATTCGCCTGTTACGCTGTAAAACATACGCTGAAGCGTTTAAGAACTTTTTTATAGAATTCGCCTATAGCAAAGTGACCGCTACCCCTATGGGTAAAACAATTTGCCTACTTTTAACTGACGGAGGAATTGACGTATAGATGGAGGGTAATTCCCTTCCTATGCGATTTAACCTCCGTCCAGTCTGCTTCCATATCCAATTTATTCCTTCGGGCCACCGAGGGCGCTAAAGGCTCATAAAGAGCCACTACAGATGCCTTCATTCGTATGGGTTTGTATTGCAGTTACGAGGCGTCGTAGAAACCTTGGCCCAGATTTAAAAATAAGCCAGTTCCTTCCAAAGTGTAAACTTTACTGGATCTGTATTTTGCAATTAATACCACAGAGCAGCGCAATTGCTGTTCTGCTTATTAGAAACTGCCAGTCAAGGAAATGTTTTTAATGATACTTTTTTGCCCTGTAAGCCATTCGATAAAGGAATCAATGTGAAAAAATGTCTAACCGATGTTTTTGTAGACGATCAAATAACGTCTTTTACTAAAGACGTTATTTATTAAATTCATTTATTAAATTCTTACTCAATGTTACTACATCGAGTAAGAATTTAAAAGTCGGTCGTTGACACGACCTATAAAATTTGTTATTGTATAAAAGTAATTTAACGGACATTATATAGTTAATTTTAATATTAATGTAAAAAAAAAATTGCAATGTTTTGCTTCGTTTAATTTTTTCAACAAAATTATTGGTCATTTTAAAAATTGCTATAAATATAATAACTTGGAAATATTGTTTGTGAAACGAAAAATGAAATTTCAATTCGTCCAAGAGCTTAATAGAATAATTTAGTATTTAATTATTTTTTACTTAACTCATCATCACCAGCTCACTATACGTCCCCACCGCGGGGCTCGGAGTC
>DVQG01000940.1:0-12287 GCA_018231605.1 Papilio ambrax
AATTTGGCATAGACGTAGAGGATAGTCTGGAAGAACACATAGGCTACTCAGTTTTGATTTTATAATTCGACGCGGACGGAGTCGCGGGCGAAGCTAGTGTGTTCACAGTTTTCACAAATATCATTTCACAAACTGTTTCGTGTAATCTAGATGTTTCGATGTATTATGATTATATCACACAAATAACATTTTAATGACCATATTGTCTTGTTTATTGATATTCTATTAGATTTTATTAAGTACAGATTTGCATAAGAATGACAAAGTTTGCAAAACTCATGAATTTTAATTTTTTCTTCGATTTCTGCAGATGTATTTGTAATTATGCCTTTTGACGTTAATTACCTTTTTAATGCTCTTTAATTCCTCCATCATGTTCGTCTTATGTTAGATATTTTTTAAAGGTTAGTCAAAATTTGCACATCTTCACACTAAACAAAAGTTTACAATTTTAAAAGGTTTTTCTCAAGAACATTGGTATGTTACTTACCGTTATTAACATAATCTATCGTCACAGAGGAATCAAAAACCCGGTTCACGACCCGCCATACGATGGAGGGGCGCGCGCCGCTGCGGGTGGCGGGCACCCGGCTCCTCGTCACCGCAAGGGGTGCCAACAACCTGCAGTTACATGATGCCTCCATCGATACTAAGTTCAAAAAACTACATGAAGTTAAGGTGTGACCGATTTCCCAAACATGAAAATAATTCAGATGCCCAGTGTTATTCGCGTGTCAATATTAATAAAATCAAGATACATTTTGACACTGTGCTAAAGCTACCATAAGCAAAAGTACTTATTTACTCAGAACAAATTAAAGCCGTTTTTTTTAATAAAAGTAATGTAAAGAGTTGCAAAAGGATTGGATGTATTCGACAAAAGCGCCTGCGAAAACTTAATTATTATTAACAGATAAAAAAATCAAAGGCAAATTATTTGTATAGATTAAATACGCAAGGAGAATACAGTACCTAAACAACTCTATTGAAATGTTTGTTCTAGGTGAGCGATATGATATTAACATCTCTATCAGTGAGCGAAGACCACGCTTGGACTGGTGGTTGGGACGGTGTCGTGCGACGATGGAAGATCGTCGGTGACCAACTCCAACCAGCAGGGGAGATAAACCTGGGTGTCTGTGTGAACGCACTTGTTGCTATCAAATCTGACGTAGCTTATGTCGTTTTAACAGGAGGACGACTAGTTTGCCTAAAAGGCGCGTAATTAACATATTCAAACATTAGTCAATTGTAAATTTTATGTTAGATTTCCTTGGACATGCTGCCCCTGAATAGAATGTTATAATTGTATACAAAGTCCTAGATAGGTATACCAATAAAACATGTTTTCTTTTAATCCATTCATTATATAGTTTCCTTAACATTTCTCCATTAAACTCATTTTTGTTAATTTTGGTCTCCCCACAGATAGGAACAAGTGATACGGATTGTACAAATCCCAGAAGTTAGTCATGCTTGAAGTTTTATAATATCATTACTTTATTTAATGCAAATCTTAGATTTAAACAAGATGGTCGATATTGACAAAAATATACAGGATTACACTTATCGGAGCCATATTTTTTTCAACTGAAGCAATTAAATAAGTTACATACATTTCTTATGTGAACGATTGCACTGATATTAGTAAATTATTTTAAAAATAAGTATAAGTTTATTTAATATTCCCTTTTGACAAGATAATGAAAAATTAAGTTATCTTTTACGAATCATTTCTATTTACTATATAACAATAATGTTCATCAATAATTAGATGATAATTTCAACATCACATAGTTCTTCCTCTGAAGGCAGTCTCACGGTTTTAGGTTCAATGTAATTAGGACTGATAGGAGGCAACCCAGCTTTTTCACGGCGTCGTAGCTCTAGATAGGCCTCACGTTGAGCCCAATCTCTCAAATGGATATCGGGACTATAAGCCCATGCAAATCCACCGAGTACTAGACACAATGTTACTGAGAAGAAAAATGAGGCATTGTGGACGTTTGTATCCTCTTCTTTGCTCTTGTAATCAAAACCATAGCTAACCCAATTTTTGTCTTCAGCTTTTTCACATGCAGTTGTAGCAGTTTCGCTGTTCTTTTTTGATGTCGAGATGCACCGATTTAATTTGTTATAATGATTCCAAACACATCTTTGGACGACAGGCATATGACGAAGTTTTATCAATGCAGCCATGTTCGCGCTAAAAATAAATAACAATTAAGCAAGTACTTACATAATACAACGGATATTTTATTATTTTATAAGTAAAATCTACCAATAGTGGCGCTTTTACAGTAAAGTTCTTAATTTTTTTTCTCTTCTTGAAATCGAAGATTATGAAATCAATTTTCAAAGTGACAGATAATAACAAAGAGTGTGCAGACAACAGTAAAGACAAATGATAGAACTTAGAATTTACTCTTTGAATTCTGGATGCCGGTAACTCCTGTTGTCCTGTCAAAGTCATTATCATTTCTATTTTTCACTTGTGCTTGCGTATTTCAAATTTTATAAGTTTGCGACAATTTAATTACATATTTACCATCGCCGATTTAATTGTGTATCGATTATATTTTTATTATTAATATATTCAATATGGTGGTAAGGAGTTATAATGAAGAACTTAAATACTTAGAGAAGATGAACCCCCATTGCTGGAGAATCAAAAAAGGATTTCAGCCAAACATGAATGTGGAGGGTTTATTTTATGTCAATAGTACACTTGAAAAATTAATGTTGGAAGAGTTAAGGAACTCATGCAGACCTGGAATGACGGGAGGGTTTTTACCCGGCGTGAAACAAATTGCTAATGTCGCTTCTTTACCGGGAATTGTGGGTCACTCTATTGGGCTGCCAGATGTTCATTCGGGATACGGTTTTGCTATAGGTATATTATTTTCTTACAACTTTTTTTTCCGTTTTTAAATATTCATTTATTGCGCAATAATAATGCTTGAGAGTTTTCAGGAAATATGGCGGCATTTGATATGTCTGACCCTAAATCAATTGTTTCGCCTGGAGGTGTTGGTTTTGATATTAATTGTGGTGTTCGCTTACTTAGAACCAATTTAAGTGAAAAAGATGTGCTCCCAATTAAGGTATTGACATGATTCTTTAGTTTGTTTAACACAATTATCTAAACAGCATTATTATTATTTTTTTAATTTAAGGAACAACTGGCACAAAGTCTTTTTGATCATATACCTGTTGGTGTTGGATCAAAAGGTATAATTCCTATGAATGCAAGAGACTTGGAGGAAGCATTAGAAATGGGTATGGATTGGTCTCTTAGAGAAGGATATGTTTGGGCTGAAGATAAGGAACATTGTGAGGAGTATGGTCGGATGTTGAATGCAGATCCATCAAAAGTAAGTCTTAGAGCAAAGAAGAGAGGTCTACCACAACTGGGGACACTGGGGGCTGGTAACCATTATGCTGAGATACAAGTGGTTGATGAAATATTTGATAAATATGCTGCAAGCAAAATGGGCTTGGAGAGAACTGACCAAGTTGTAGTGATGATACATTCTGGAAGTAGAGGGTTTGGACATCAAGTTGCAACAGATGCTCTAGTTGAAATGGAAAAGGCAATGAAGAGGGACAAGATTGATGTAAATGATAGGCAATTAGCTTGCGCCAGAATAAACTCTGTTGAAGGACAAAATTATCTGAAGGCAATGGCAGCAGCTGCTAACTTTGCTTGGGTTAACAGAAGCTCAATGACCTTCCTAACTCGACAGGCATTTGCAAAACAATTCAAAATGGCTCCTGATGATTTAGACATGCATGTGATATATGATGTGTCCCACAATATTGCTAAAATTGAGGAACATGTTGTAGACGGAAAAGTGAAGACATTATTAGTTCACAGAAAGGTAAATAGTTTCAATAGTTTATTTTCCATTATTATTCAATAGATTGGCCAATTCAAAGTAGAGATTAAACAAGCCATTAGATGTGTATATTTATTGTAGCTTAGAGACCTAATTCTTATCATTATTATTTAATTGTATCTAGGCATCTCTTTAATAGTCTTAATAATTTCAGGGTTCTACAAGAGCATTCCCTCCGCACCATCCCTTAATTCCGGTAGATTACCAGCTGACTGGTCAGCCGGTGTTGATAGGTGGGTCCATGGGCACATGCAGCTATGTCCTCACTGGAACTCAACAGGGCATGACTGAAACTTTTGGTACTACTTGTCATGGAGCGGTGAGTAAATCAGCATACTGAAATACTACCTACATTTAATAGATTCTATTAATATATTGTTTAAACGTATGTAAAAATGAATTTTAAAACTACAGTTAACTAAAAAACCTAATGTCAAAACATTTACCTCAAATGGTGCAATATTTAATATTATTGCACCACAGCCTATGTGATGCAATAGTTTTATTTGTTTTTTTTTGGCATTATCAGTCTTCTTGCATTCAACAGGAAATATTAATTTAATGTGAATTCCCAAGGCTTAAAGTATTGTAATGTTATTTTTTTTGTAAATTAAATGTATCAATTTTAAATAATCTGTGTAACTATTTTAGTGTAATAAATTGTTGATTTTTTTAATATGTTGTTTCAGGGCCGTGCATTGTCTCGTGCTAAATCTAGAAGGAACATTGACTATAAAGATGTTTTGAATAAACTAGAGAGCATGGGTATATCTATTCGTGTAGCATCACCTAAGCTTGTGATGGAAGAAGCTCCGGAGTCATATAAGAATGTGACTGATGTTGTTGACACATGCCATGCCGCTGGTATCAGCAAAAAGACTGTCAAGTTAAGGCCTATTGCTGTTATAAAAGGCTGAACTCTAACCTATTATATGTGTACTGATTATAATTTTGATTCATACCAAGATTATTAAAAATGTATCTCTTAAGTATTGTTTTATGCTAAACTTGTAATTAAATAAGGCGTTTTTTGCATTTAAAGAAATAAGGTACTATGTAAGATAGTACTGTGAATAAAAGTTAAAATTATTAACATGAAATAAGTATAAGAAATATCCTATTGCAACTATATTTGTAGTATGCTAGCATTTTTAATCTGATATTTATATTATGGATTTATTTTTAACGATTTATAATAAAACAATGTATCAGTATAACATTTATTATAGTTTTCACAACATGTTATAATTCTACTTTGAAAATATTAATACTGCAATAATTTGACTAACACGAGAGGTATTTTCTAATGACTATTTGCACTAAAGCTGTCTATATAACTTTCAATTTGTCCGCTATGACCACTAACAAGGCGGTGCCGAGGAAGAATAGGCCGGATGGTAGAACTGCTGTTGTGTGGTCAACCTCATCTGTGAAAACGACTGATTTTTGTATAAAAGTTGTTTATATTATTTGATGTGCCACATGCATTCAAAGTTGTTAAAGTGTGCTTTAAGTAAAGTTTTTACCTAACGTTTTTGGTTTTTCACTATAATTCTTCCATTTAATATAAGCGTGAAATTACCTATGTCAATAATATCAAACAATACAAACTGTAATTAGTATTTGATATATAAATTACTGTCTTTGACTTATTTTTTTAATATTGATTGCTTTCTAACTACCAATAACTTAAACTCATATGCATTAAATGTATATTGCTTTAGTAAGATCTGGTTCTTAGATTTAGTATAATCAATATAATAATTACCTGGCTCTACTTTGTTTCTATTAGGATCTTCATCGGCCCAGTCCATACACCTGCTTAGTGCAGATTCCCACCGCACGCGACGGATTTCCCGCTCTAAAACAATCGCATTTCAATATTGTGCGAAAGTAGAAAAAGACAATTTATTATTAATATATTTGATTATTGCAATATTTTCATAGTAAAAAGTGTTGATTTAACAAACTATTTTTTTTTTAAAGATAAAAAATATTTTAAACGGAAATGGAGCAGCATGGAACTAAAATATCGTTTTAAAACAAGTTTTTTATTAGACCTTCAGCGGATATGGCGGGCATGAATGTGTCCGCAGGGGGGCGCGGCGTGGCGGGCGGCCACACGCGCAGCGCGCGCCCCGCCGCCACCGCCGCGCCCAGCGCCGTGCTCTCCGTCATCAGCGGCCGGATCTGTACAACAGTATCACAAATAAACATTTTCAATATTGTTACACAAAACAAAACATAATAACTATTCATTAGACGTCCAACTGCCGCACTGAGTCGTCACACAAGGCAACAGAAATGTGTGATTTTTGTCTCTTGCTTTTACAATACAATGTCATATGTCGGCGTCACGTACCTAAGTTCGAAAGTAGTTATTGCTCGCAAGTTCGTCGGCGTCACACACTGAAAATGTAGCTTTTTAATGGTGAAATGATTTTTGAAATCGGGCCAGTAGTTTTTGAGTTATTTCAATATATACATACACAAGTACAAATCTTTCCTCTTTATAATATTAGTATAGATAATAAATCTACTTTAAGCTACAGTGCGGTAGTTCTAAAACGATGTAACTTACGACTGGTATTCCGATGACGTCGGCCTGCATCTGCATGAGCGTGGCGTTGTTAGCTGCTCCGCCGTCGGCCAGCAGGCGGTGCAGCGGCGCGCCGTCCGTCGCCAGCGCCGCGCACACCGCGCGCGCCTGCTGGCACACCGCCTCCAGCGCCGCCAGGCACACGTGCGCGCCGCGCGACCGCGCTCCCAGCCCGCAGATCACTCTGATACATACAAAGAATGTCAAATTATACTAACCACTAATATAACACGTGCGAAAGATTAGAAGGATGGATGTTTGATAGAATTTGTAGCTTAAACGGCTGAACTGACCTCAATGAAATATGACATAGATGCAGAGCGTAAACTGGAAGAACACAGGATATTTGATTTGTTTTTTTAATTCCTCGCGGACGGAGTCGCGGGCGAAAGTTAGTATGATATATTGTCTCATCATCAGATCAATATACGTCCCCACCCAGAGGTTCGGCGGCTTCCCTAAGAGTTGAATAGGCCTTAATCAACCATGTTGGCCTACTCTTTGTTGATTGATACACACATATCTTTGAATTTGCCACTCCTACTTAGGAAAGCAACGGAACCTCTCGTTGATGGTAATGATGATGATAAGATAATAGTACCAATTCATGAAACGAAAGAAAACACGTTTTATAAAATGAGATGACGTCAGAAGATTGACCTATGATGTAAATAAAGTTACATAAGTGGATAATGAGGTTAAAATTATGAGCTACCCTATCTATCAATGAAAAACTTACCCTCGTGCATCTTTTCTCCAGTGCGGTGAATACATCCCATTAAAAGCTGGCACAAAGCAAATAGAACTGTCTTCGTCGTCGCTTACTTCAGCTGCCTGCGTCTCTGAATCACTTAGATCGTTTATAATTTCTAAGCCATTTTTCAACCACTGCAACATGTCCCCAGCAACCGCTACGGAACCTTCTAGAGCGTATGTGGGCGGAGCGTCTGGACCTAGTTGGTACGCTACTGTCGTTAGCAGGCCATTTTGTGAGTGTACTATGGACTCTCCTGTAAACAAATTATAGCTTAAGTTATATTAACATAGATTACTTAATTTAAACAGTGGTGGTTTTACATCGTGTATTAGTAGATATTGTTAGGGGGATAATTCATTTGTCTATCTATAGTATTCTAATACATCTTCTTATTCTTCTTGTCCCATGTCCTAAAGTGTACTATAGAATATGTAGTAATGTACATTTTAAAACGATATCGGGATTACAAGTGTATATTTTGCTTGTTAATTGTTATTGTCTATTTGTGTTAATGAACAACAAATGTATCAGAGATTGATGTTGGAGCTTGCTGCTCACTTATTGAAAGAACATAAATGAGGTGTTGTACATTTGAGTTAAAGTAATGTTTTCATGGTTGGTATGTGTACATATATTTCGCAGTTGTGTACACTGTACAATTACCAATTTTTACTTTTGTTGTCCGGAACGTGAGAACGGTAATTGTGGAGAGCAAGGTGTGCTCAAGTGTTGAAGAACAAGGTAAAGATATTGATCTCAAGCTAGAGATCAGCGCCCGCTCAGGTGTGCGAGCGAATACAAAGACCGATGTGAGCTCAGGTTTGAGAGCAATGAAAGAGGCTGACGTGCGCTCATATATGAGAGCGGCAGTCGAGACCGGCGATCGCTCAAGTGTAAGGACGAGGACCGAGATTTAAGTTTGCTCAGATATGAGAGCGAGGACCGAGATTTAAGTTTGCTCACGTGTGAGAGCGAGCACCGAGATTTTCGTTTGCTTAGGTGTGAGATAGAGGACCAATATTTACGTTTGCTCATATGTGAGAGCGAGGACCGAGATTTACGTTTGCTCAGGTAAAAGAAGGAGGGCCGAGAATTACGTCCATTCAATTGTGTGGGCGATCGAGAATCGAGAATTAAGATCGGAACAATATCATACAAGCATCAAAGCAAAACAACACGGCGGTTTCAAGAATTGAGAAGAAGATTCTGCTATCTGAATCTATATATCTGAAAGAAGTATTTAAAAACTTCAAGCGAAGGGACTCGCTCTTTGCAGGAAGGCCGAGTTGTTGGCTTTTTAACTATTTTTGATGTATTCTGTACTCTTAAAAGTTATTTGTTATTTTTATTTTACTTATTTTCCTTTTTAAACAAGCACCTATTTATGAACACGACCAAGCAATGAAATCGAGCAATCGGAACAAATCGGAATCGGAACATGAAGAGGGTAACACTACTTTAGTTGGTCACGTGATTCGTAGTCTGGGTTTTGCAAACGGTGAGTGGAGTGCCTTGTCATCAGTCCTTTAAGTTTTTGGATGATTTTCTTTGGAATTCTTATTCTAAGTGAGTAATTTCTCAAGAAAAGATCATTTAATAGCATGTCTTTGTTTTTCGATAGTGTTTAGTTGTGTTTGTGATGTGTGCTTTCGTATGACGAAATTGTACCTTGTTCCGTGACTAGTGATATGACGCCATTTTCTTCGTGAATGCCAATTATCGAAGTTTTTCAATATTTTCTTTGTTTCTATTTAACATTACTGCAGCAATCTACAAACGGATTGCACCGAAGGAGCGATTCATGTAATTTTTGGCATTATTTGTTGTAAATGTCCTATAGCTATTAGTCACTAGTTCTATACACTTTGATAACTCTACTCATAAGATCTGACACTATCATCGTATATCATCTCATTAGAGCCATGTTGCACTTGCTTGCTAACAATCGTTCTATATATTTTAATTAATATCTCATACTAACATTTCACACTAAGTTTCACAATAATTTAGACATTACGTTACTGGTTGTTACGAACGTGGGACTAAAAACTTTCTGTAACTTTTTTTTGCTAGTGTTCCGTTGTAGTTAAGTGGAAAAATACTAATGGTCATGTATATTTAGATACTTGAAATGTTTTTATATAACCTCAAAAATGGTGCTTTGTAAAATTCTTTTACTTCCTGGTAGTTAATCAATTATTTTAACAAAGGAACTAACAAGTGTAAGGAGTTATTTCTCTGCCTCTGTTTTAACATAGTCTCAAAATAGTTTAAAACAAAAATATTTTTTGTTCAAAAACTATTTTGATTTTGAGGATTATTCCTCCATACCACCAGTATGATCAAGTATTTTTTACTGAATTCCGATTGTTATATTCCATAGTAAAAGCTTAAATGTTACCAAACATCTCAAATTTGAGATTCATATTAGAAATTTGCATTTTTTCTTTAAGTAATAAATTTCATCTACCCACATTTATGTCATTATTTCTCTGTATACCACTTGCAAAATAAAGTTGCTTAATATAAGTAAAACATATTTCATTAACACAGATAAGCAGCAGTGTGCTCTATTTTAATAATTGCAATGCTTTTTAATCATAATTGATCTATTTATATTCATACATACAGCTACAACAACATATTACACAAGCCCACCTATTTAAAACATTAAAATTTTCTAAATTGTGTGTTACTAACAAAACATTTGTAAATGTTACATGCTTATTATTCATGTATTTCTAAACTTTTTGACTTAATTTGTAGATTCTTTAAGCAATAGCTGTAATTGATTTTTATTTTGTCTATGGATGTAACAACAAACATAACGGTCCATGCAGAAGAGTTACATTTAAAAGTAACAGAAACTTTGCCATTTCATAAAATGTAATCAATTTAATAATTTCCAATCTTGGTCAAGTTAGTTATAAGTATTAAAATGAAGTCCAGTATAAACTCTTTTTTTTAGTTTGAATGCTCTACATGTAATATTAAAACTCTTAATGTAAAGTTTGAAGCACTTTTAAATCCACTTTTTTTAAAAGTTATACTATGTTACTTGTGTAATATGCTAAAACTTGGTATGTCTAGCTAAAAAAATATATTTTTTTGTATATTTGCTTCCACGTCCCTTACTTACAAGAAATTAATTATTTTCATACAGCTTATATTTTGGCTCATAAATATAATAAATTCAGATGATGTGTAGTGGTTTGATATGGTCACATGATAAATGCATCTTTGTTCTCAATACAAAGTGGCTGAAATGGAAACAAAGCAATTGTTTGATTGTGCTACTAATGTGTAAATATTTGAAGTGGCTTTTTGTTCCTTTATGTACATTGCTGTATCTGATGCCAAAGGAAACTGGCTGAACAAAGATATTTTTGGGTTCTTACTTGCCTTTGATTGTAATCTTTGTTTTGTCTTGTCTATTGAGGCTATACAAGATAGTAACTTTGACTAAAACTGACCTAAATTATAGTTTAAGTAATTGTCACAATAAGATAAACTTAAAAAAAAGTAATAAAAAATAAGAGTAAAAAATTTAATATGCACATAATTTATTTTTTTGTAATAATAAATATAAACTTTTTTAAAAATCTAATTACCAGAAATTATCACAAACCACAACAGATAATATTAAAATTAATGCATTTTGTATAACATGAATAAAATAAATGAGATTTTACCAACATGCCAGTAGTCTTTGGTTTTGTTTGGCCAATTTATATGAAACAAAAAATGTATTTATGGGTATAAAGATGATAATCTGTTTTTTCAATATTACATTTTCTAATATAAATTTACAGCCAACTTCACTAAACCATAAATATATAACAATTACATAACAAACCACTACATTACATGATTTCTATGTAAAGTAACATTTGTATGCACATGATGAATTTAGCTAATGATTCCATTTGTTTTACTTAACATAATTTATGTTACAGGTGGTGTAACCATTCATTGTGATGCCGTTGGATGCTGACCTCAACTGCACAGACGTGGTGTCGCCTGGTTGTGAGCTGAAGGGCCTGCGCACTTGGAAAGACATTTGTCTAGTACGGAATAAACTTTCCCAACAGCAGGTAAGATTTTTCAATATATTATGTCAACTGAACAGATGGAGATAATTTTTGTTGTGTAAGTCAAAATATAATATATGGTCAAATTGCTACTTGCTTAAAACAACTGCACAATTATTAAGTAAATAATTATTCAATAATGTTAAAGTTTGCGTGAAACTATACCACCCTTGATGTGATGTTAGAAGATATTCGAAGAAATCATCTTTGGTGTGTGAAATCAATACATTTCAAATTTTCTCATGTACTGCAAAGAATAGTTTTGTGTTATTATTAACTGTTTTATTTTTACTGATTTAATGAAAAGAATCTTTGCAGCATTTATGTATTATTTGTTATGTACTTGTGATACTTGAGAGGTTGTGATTCAATGATAATTGTAATATCATAGTTTATGTCCAGTTCTATTTACATCAGTAACGTAAGTTGTTCCTTGCAGTAGTAATTGATACATCTTCCTACACTTCCTTATATGTTTTATGTTTATTTATTCATTACAATAAATAATTGCTATAACAAAGAAAATATCGTGAAAATAATGTAAAAATTTTAGTTGCATAAAAGCTATATTAATTTTTTAAAATGTATAATATTTAAAAGAGAATGTTTAAAGTTCATATAAGTAAGTAGTGAGTCTGCCTTTCACTTTTTTTACTCTTTAGAACTGTTGGTTCTTTATTAAGAGGTTTAATGTAAATGGCCCACTTTTTAATTACATCAAAGATGTGTTTTAATCAGGTGACCATGTAAGTTTAGATTTCTTGTAGATGAGGATGTAGACTTGTAGATATACAAGAATGTTATAAATTGTTTTTCTTTAACAATGTAAAATATAAATGTAGATCATACTCATAGATAAATTACCTTTTTGATGGTGAACGAATTTTTGAAATCGGCCTAGTAGTTTTTGAGTTATTTCAATACATACAAAAATACAAATC
>DVQG01000941.1:0-12281 GCA_018231605.1 Papilio ambrax
CTGCGCACTACTCATCTAGACCACGAACCACCACTGCGCACTACTCATCTAGACCACGGACCACCACTGCGCACTAATATAGACCACTGACCACAATTCCGACTCTCACTATAAAACCTGGTTCACACTTGGCCAAAACAGTTGAACAGTAGCGCTCAAGATCTGGATTAGTGTTCAAATGGCATAATCTAAACTTACTGGTGACAGTGAATCCATACAATTTATGTCTGTACTGGCCAAATGTGAACCAGTCCTAAAGGCGGATATACACATGCCAGTACTTTCACTTGAATACGAGTTACTGGCATGACGATAATGTCATGCAAGTTGTGTTTGTGGTCGATTACGAAACTAGTCACTGACACGTTTCGTGAACTGGCATATGATTCCCGCTAACTGTTAGTACATGGATAGGTTTTAAATTGAAAACGTATGGAGTCTCGAAATATGAAGACGAATCGAATTCCTTATTTACTACGTAAAAAACAATTACCAAATTGCTGCCATCGCAACGAATTTTTATATTTTGATTATACTGATATTATTCATAAAAAACACGATCGGCAAAATTTTCACATTGATACATTCTACGTCTTACTTGTCTTTTTCTAGGAATACAAGACTGATTTCAAAACGTATTCACACTGCGCATATTGGAAACTTTATTTGCGCGTTATATTTGTATTATATGAAAAAAATCTGTACCATTCCAATGCCGCCCCTCCATGCAAATGTTCCGTCAAAAATAAGTACCGAAAAACTCGTATATGCCAGCAACTAGATGCCTTTTATTCTCAATACTCTAGTGATTTTTAGATTTAAAACGGCGGTTTACTTAGGTCCCCTAAGGGCGAATTTTTTGGTATTTTCTATCTACTTATCTTTAGTAATCTTAATAGAATATAGTATAGTATTGGATTTAGCGTAAAACCTTAGGTTCTTATACGATGTAGAACCGATTTAGATTGTAAACAATGTCTTAGGGAAGGCATCCGATGCGTTTTTTATTCTCCTATTATAATCCGATATCTAATAGAAGTTCAATTTATCGTTATTTAAAATTACTTAACTGTCTCCCTTAGCCATTTTTTTACTGTAATTGCAGCCATCTTGGCCATAGACAACATTTAGCCATAGTCCAACGTATTAGTATTCTAGAATTATAGTTCAATATGATCTTAGTACAATAGGAATTCAATCCTTTCCAATATCTGCCTCAGTTCTTGCTAACATCGTTCGTAAATCAAAACATGTCAAACACATATCTTCACGTTGTCCTTAAAAATAGTATTTATTTATTACTTAAGGTTACTTGAGATTCTCCCTATAACACTCCTCTTGCACAGCCTCCTTGTTCTTATTTATTTTTGAGGACTTTCTCTTCAAGCAAGTCATTTCCTTGAATTCGATGTACAATTGACGTCAGATAGTAAACAGGATATTGTCAACGAGACTGTCCACTGAAATTTTTTTAACGTTCAAGACGGGAACAATCTCAAACATCTGACGCTAACTGTACAAACAATTCCAACCCAAAACTTTGCTTTTAAAACTTCCTAGATGTGAAGTTTTTAATTTAAAAAACCGTGTAAACCGTCTATTTTCTGTTTTAAAAATTTTTTTGTGAATTTTGAAGTACAATTTTAGGTTAACTATAAAAATAAAGTTTTGGGTTGGAATGAGGGTACTTGTATAATTCAATTCATACGCTCACTGACCTTGCCATTAGCTCGTAAGTACTTTGGCCACACCGTAGGTTGATATTCGCTAGTCTGCTCAATCTTGCCATCCGACTATTTATAGCGTATAAAACAAAGTTGTATAATTATTTTAAGATAAAACGATATGTTTTAAGCTAGAGACCTTCCAATCGCCATATTGCTGCTATCACAGCAATCATTTTAAAAATATTTTAACATTCACTTACCTAAGGTTTGCCTTAATTGGTAATCTTCAAATTGTCCACACCAAGCTAAAAAGCTTGCTATTTCTTTGTTTGCCTAGTATTTTGACGCTTTTAACATTTTTAGAGTAAATAAGCCAGACCACGATCCTAACAAAAAAAACAACAAATCTATGCTTCTTAGTATGAAAAACAACACACTTCATGAAAACAAAGTTAATATTTACGTATCCATAACTGGCTTCGAAAAACTAGGTACAGCGGCTTATTCTACTTATCAAAGTAGAATGTCTTGTGTATTCCCATTCTGATTTCCTCAGCCACTTTCGAACATCCATGATCGAAAATGGAAAGTATTTACTTGGTATATTTTTGTATTTTTTTTAAGATTGTGATAGTATAGACCGATAAATATATCTGACCCGGTGTGTATAAGTCAAACTAAATTTTGTCAAAGAGCTGTCTTGTCATTTTCAACATTTACATTTTCTGGTAGAACTGACCGCGAGTCAGATATCCTCGTCGGTCTATATGCAAACAAATGACGTCATAGTACACGTCTTGTAAATGTTTGTGCAATGTTGTTTTAATTTTATATTTGTTATTTCAGTATTATGTTGCATTTCCAAACAATGCTGAAAATGTTGAACATTCCATTTTTGTATAGAAGTTGAACGAATGTACAAAATCGAATAATCTCTTTGAACGCGTCCAAATCAATATGCAATTTATAAATGTGGTTTTTATACTCCGTCTTGCCTATATTATTTTGTTACCTATTGTTTTGTTATGACCCACACAATAGTTATGTATTATGTTAGTAAATAGGACACGGTAATGTGGAAGCTATTTTTAATTATACATAAATATTGTTAATAATTTTAATAAAAACCCTATAGTGGATTGCGTTTTTTTTTCTACCCCTAAATATACATGAGGAAAAATAATGAAATATTACCATCAATAAGTAATGTTGAGACTATTTAAATACACAAAGTTACTCTATGGATGTCCATTTTGATGACGAATCTTAACCCCATAACCCATGTCATATAAAAATGTATAATTAGCTAATAAAATAAACATATATACTTTCTATATATATTAATTTAAAAACCTGCTACACCAAAAACCTTTCAACTTTCAAGAGGCGGCCATGTTATTTGCCAATACCCAAGTAAGAGTGGGAGAGATAAGGGATATTTTTTGGATGAGAACGGGAAGAGAACGAATGAAGAAACATCGAAACGACGTTACAAAACTATCATTTATTCAACAAGTCGCTCACAACACAAATCTACACTAAAATTACTTCACCAAATCTATAATAGTATATCATATATATATGAATATGCAGTAAATACATACTATGTGATAAATAAAATGCATATGGATCACCGATAGAGAGAGAGATAGTGCGTACGGCACAGACATAGAAAGTGTCGCCCGCGAGCGCGACTTCTCTCTTGAGTCTTGAGCGAGCTTCGGCTTCCCTACAGCGCACAAGCCGTTCGCAAACAAGTCAGGAGACAAGCTCGCGAGCGCTTCGCGGCGCCGCCTGTTCTCGGCGCCCATCGGCCGTCCGGGAATTTCGGCAACGGCCATTTCAAAACGACTTTCTTAAGAAAAATTTTCGAACAACTTCAACACAGTTACGTTTTCAAGGAACTTCATCCTTTACTTCTTGTTTCAATACCTTTTCAAAACAAACAAAATCAATATTAGACTTATGTATGAACTTTATTAGAAGCTAACTTTACATTCTAGAGGCGGTCGCGCCCTTACGAGGCGCGGCGCACTAACTTATACTACGACCCTTGTCATTCGACGTGTAACGGTGCGTTACGAGCTAACAAAGAGAACGCTGACTGTGCGGCGCGTTGCGCGGCTAACACTTAAAACTATTACAGAGTCATTTCCATTTCAATATCCGTCCTAAGTCCGGCCCCGGCGGGTACAGTATAAATGCATTACGGAGCCGGTCACACATTTTGGGGTGTGTTGTATCAAAATCTATGTCGCCCAGGCCTCACCGACTTACTAATATCGACCTGCAAAGTCAAAGAGGAGCGTAACCAGTGTGCCACGAGTGACACGACACGTCTTTCTATCGATTTATCAAATCAAAAGTCACATTACACTGCACCAAATTGAATCTTTTGATTGAAGAATCGATAGAAACAAAACAAACATTAAATATTATAATTAATACAATAGATACTTAAAATTTAATAGTTTAGTAAACTGTTTACTACAGGGAACCCTTTCATCACATCTTTGGCATGCTCTCATTGCAGAGTGACCACATGCGGCTCTAAACACAATATTTACTTACAAACAACTTACAATTACATCTATGGACATGCCAAATTTCAATTATTTTTAATTCTCCTATAGGAGTTATAAACAGTCCTATATGGTCACTGATCAAAATTGTACAATTTTAACTAACATAGGATAATCTATACAGATTAACATTGCTTGAATTACAAAGTTTCCCAAACCCAAATCACAACCTCAAAACAATATAGATAACTAAAATTACAATAATGGCAAGTGGTTTAAGCTCCTTAGGTATGAAGTCAACCTCTATGAGATAAATAAATTTTCCTCAGAACATTTTTAGTGAAAACAAACTTCTAAAATAAAATCACAAGTCAGTTAAGTAATAAATTTAAGGAAATCTTTTGCAATTTATGTTTTATTGTAATATGTGAAACTATCAAGCTAAGGAGCGAAAGCAGTCGACATTACAGTCATCAATTATTTCTATAGAACATGTCAGATGTGTTGTCTACAAATCATTAGTATGGGAATTCTTACATAAAACTGCAAATTATTTAATACAATTTTCACAATAACTTCAATAATTAGGCCCCTAAACATTTACTTGGACAAATTTAACGATCTATAATATTTCCATTTAACATTACAGTTTTGTTTGGGAAGTTATGTGTAAGAAAAATAGTAAAGAATTTTTACTTCACTTCTATAAACTTATCAATATTACCAATCACAATATAACAGACATCAATGAAAAAAAACGCTTACAAAACTAATGTGGGTACATACAAGAAAAATTGACAACCTGTTATTTTGTGATGGTCTCTGAAAATTATGAGCCTATACCTCAGAGGCATTTCTGGGATGGACAGGATCATGGAAAAGTGATGTATTGGCAATAAGGAAAGATAATTTAAAACTTTAATCCATTGATAAATTAGTTTTAGCCACAAACTTGAAATAGGTGTAATCCATAAAAATAACGCCTAAATTAATGGGAAAGATACACAAAAGTAGAAATTGAAGGGACCATTTTATTACTACAGTGAGAATTTAATTTATATAGCAAATTGGAGAGAAATGGACTAGTATTTTTTCTATAGTACCACAAAAGCGAGTTAACACCTGATTGTGTTAAAATAGTGAAATAAATTATACATCTTTAATAAGAGAAGGGAGCTAACGGGCTGCTGGTACATTCTGGTCATTAATGGACACAATAACAAAGGACATGTAGATCCAGCAATACAATTATTTAAAATGTTCTTTAAGTTGTGTTTATGTGACATTCCTATTACATAAGAGCTACTTAGTATAGCAACGGTGTTTTCTTGGCTATAGTTTATTGTGGATTTGGGTAGGGTAGGGTGGGGTGGGTTGGGTATGGGTAGTGTGGGTGGGGTCGCCTAGGGGTGGTAGTAAGACTTACGCGGCGAGTAGGAGCGGTCGCGGTCGTAGCGGCGCGAGCGGCGGTAGTGCGGGCTGGGCGAGCGGTGCCGGTAGCCGCGCTGGTAGTAGTCGCGCTCGCGGTACCCGCCGCCGCCGCCTCCGCCGCCGCCGCCGCGGTAGTAGTACTCCCTACAATAGTACATTTTCTCATCTCATAAACCATACCAATAGCTAAACAGGCAGTCTGCACCCCAAAAAACTTCTCTCTAGTTCTTCCAGACTATCCATGCCATGGAGATTGATCACTAAATATGGACTTTGATTCACATTTACAAAAATGCAAATGTTTTTATCCCAAGATTTTTCTCATTTATTTAGATCTATTACTGTTTTGTAGATAGTATGATCCATACATCTAAACTTTAGCACTTACATTCTCCCCTATTAAATTCATAGAGTTGATGATAAAAGTGTTAACATTGCATTTTATACATAGGCAAATTTAGTTATGGTATATTGGAATAAGTGTGAAATTGATTTGAAATTGCAAATTTGTCACTGCAATGCGACTTAACAGTTTAATATTGAAATTAGATATGGTCAATTGTGTACTTTACCTATTTATTAGAAAACTTGACATTAGCTACTTTCAGAACAGAACAAGTATCAATGAAATTTTTACAAGAGGTTTTATATGATCATAGTAAAAAGCCTATACTCACTCTCTGTCCCTGCGTCTGTCATATCCATTGTCACCTCGGCTGCTCACACTGCAAAATATTCACATTTAATTATATAAACAGCTGCATCTTTAGGGAATTGGTTGGTTCAACACAAAGTATCTCTGTTTAAACAGCAATTCATTTACAAAATTTAAACATGCATTCTTTTCAATGTGTGCCAAAAAGCTGATCCAAAATGTAATTTATTGTAATTCGGCTGAATTTACAATGTTATTTTAAAAAGTTAAAATAAAATGTTCAAACAGGCCTTTAGTGAGCTAACTTATCTCACAGTTAGCCCACTCTAAATCTGCTCAGAATATTTTACCACCCTTCAAATCTATGAATTTCAAATTAATCATAGCATTCATGAAGGTTTGGAAATAATTGCTCTGAACATTACATACAAACTTCTGAAAATGTACTTTACAATTTAACTATCAAACAATTACAAGAATAATTTCGATTATATACTACCTATCATATAATAATTCTGTGATACACAGAACAATTTATATACTCACGTCGGCTTGCCCATGTAAATGCCCGGGGTAGGCGTGTGCGCGCGCTGCGTTATAGAGAAGTCCACTCTAATACGTCGGCCGTCTATCTCCATACCGGTGCATTCATTCTTAGCCACCTTCGCGTCGTCTTGAGACTCGAAGTAAACGAAACAGAAACCTCGCGAACGTCCAGTCTGATGAAATTACGTTATTACTAATAGAATATCAAAAACATATTGATAACCTCTAAACCAAATTACTAAGAATGTGAAACATAACATTTCAAATAGATTTTGGTGAAATTTTAGAATGGTGTTTCTTTACATAAGATAAAACTATTCTAAGTGTGATCTTAAATAAATTCTTTAGTGTCATAATTAATAAGATCTTAACATCAGGTATTAGTTTTTAGTATGAGGTGAGAAATAAATAAGATACTCTACCCATTGGCATTCTCATTTGTAGTTACATTTTACAGACAAAGAATATTTCTCCTTACTTGCGTCCTAATCCCTGATTCCCATTCCAAACACTTCCCTCTCTCTCTCATTCCTTCCTTGTACAAACAGGATGGAAAAGAGGGGAGGACTAATTGTAGGCGAACATGCACACACATCAGACTAAATGAAAAATTGCTTCCACTTGACATGTCTTATGTGGCTGTAGTATTGCACTATGGGAAGTTGTTAAAATGGGCTCTACCACTGTTGAGATAAATAATGCAAAATTCCTTACCTTCGCATCAATGACAACTTGTACTTTCTCAACTGGACCAAATTTAGAGAAGATGTGATTTATTTGCTGTTCAGTTGTGTACAGACTGAGACCAAATACTCCAAGGCAGCGGGATGGTGTTGGATTCTCCTGTCCGACAATGAAGGTGCTTCCATTTTTTATAATTGTTTTGACATATTTTTCATATAATTCATTCATAACAATATGATTGAGACTGAAGGTCCTACTAAAAGACTATCATTTAGTATTTCACATAGCTTTAATTTCTTGTAATTCATTTTAAAAGTGTTATAATTAAATTACATATTAAAAAATGAATGCCATCAATTTAATTTTTATTTATAAAAAGATAGTGAGGAAAACAGTACTCTGTATGTATAGTTACAAATGGCATTAAAAATCACCTATACAGAGCACTTTCTAAACCTACGAATTCCTCACTTTAAAGCCATGTTCGGACCAAACATATTGTCAGAAAGTACAAAAATAAAATTAATTGTGTTTACCTATGTTACTAATAATCAATATCTGTTATACACTTACCATGTTCTATGAGTCTCTAACCAAATTCAGACTTTAAAATCCTACAACGGACTGACATAATGTTTGGCATGTACATGGCTTATTGGTATACACTGCTCCAAATCAAGACAAATATAATTAAAAAAACATTTACTTAACAAGGTATAAATTGTAATTTGTTACAAAATGAAACAAAACATGAAAAAAACGTGACAAAGACCGGATATATTTTATAAATTACAATGTTAGGGATAAACTGTATTTTAGAGTTTATATCTAAATTCGGAACAGCATATACAGACTATATATAAAAAAGTATAAATACAAGTGTCCTCACCCTATCTCCAATGTCACCACTCACCCTGTCTCCAAGATGGCGGCGCCTGGAGGACATAGGACTGTGGGAGTGCGAGCGGCGGTAAGAGCCGCGGGGGGAGTAGGATCGGGAGCGGCTGCGCGAGTACCGCGAACGGTACCCGCGCCGCGGCGAACCCGAGCGGGACCGGGTCCTGCGGTAACAACTTACTATTTAAACAACATTTCCACTGAACGATAATCATCGTTTTTTATAGTAGAAGGGAAAACAAGCAGCGAATCGCGTAATTCTAATTATTCCGATGCCCACGGACTCAGGGGTTGAGCATTTAACAATCAAGTTCAGGCATATAGCAATGTGTTTTTCGATTTTCATATGTCCATTTACCCAAAGGAAAAGATGGTAATTCTAAGAACCAAATTTGTTTTCTTTGAGAAATATTGCATTCTATCTGTCAGAAAGTCATTAAGTAAGTTTTTATAAACCCATGTTTCAGAAATTTAAAAACATTAGAATCACTCAAAGTGTACATAAAACTAGCTCGTAAAAATTGCCTGTTATCAGACAAATTATGGTTTGTTGATAAAGGCATTGGTTACTATAGTTTCACTACTGTATTGATCAAACAGTTACTACTTTAGTTTTTTATTATTCAATTTAATCAGTGTTTAATTTTCAACTAATGATTATATTCTATATTTGGTTAACACATGTGTTAGTATTAACCAAATATAGAATAAATAGCAAAATAAACTGATTTTGCTTACATTTTAAGTTTTTTTGTAGAATGTTTGAATTTGCCATTTTTAAGTTCAGATTTTTGTAATTTGTAAATTTAACATATAAAACTAAACAAATAACTACTATATTAAAGTTTATCAATACCATCTAGAGTCATTTAAGTTGACCTTGTAGGTGGCCTCCCTATTATGTATATTGACATTTATTCAGATCTCAAGGCTAGAAACAAACTGTTTATGCATTCAGATTAGTGATATCTTACAAAATACCACTATATATTTTACAACAATCTAATTTGTACAACATCTATTGATAACAGACATAGTATGTGTCAGTTTTATAAAAACAAACAAGCTTTGGTACAAATACTATAAATTCATCAACTTAATGTTGTACCCTGGGATATAATTTAGTTTCTAGTGTTAATTAGTTCCTTCAACTTCTATACATAAAAAATGCAAGGCCAATTTTGGAATAAACCTCGTGCCATTGCGCAACCATAGTACCGTGACCGAAGAGGTTATATCAACAAATTGATTCAAATACTGGTAACAGTATTGAAATTATTACATTTATAGGAAACTAAACAGTGGATGAGAAAGTTTTCATAGTATTGTACTTACGGGCTCCTATACTTTCTGCTGGATGATTTTGGCGGAGGCGGCGTCCTAGACCGGCTTCGGCTATGACCCCTCGACATCGTCGGTGGCTTCGGAGCTGGCTCCCGGGAACCGTTGCGTGTCCTCGAGCGACTTCTCTGTAACACGAGCAACCCAAAACATTAAATTCAGCTTCGGTAAAATAAGCACACGGGGCACTAATGATAAATGTCGTTCAAGTTTAAATATAGTACCTCTCGATCAGACATGTCGATCACAACAATACAAGCAACAAGAATGAAACTGAAATATCACCACTGATCTAATTATAATTCTTGTATTGCGAAAATAAAATTTGTGAACATGAAACAGAACAACGCGGTTGAGCGAAAAACAAAATGGCGTCAATCAGACGTTCGTCAAACGGCCAAACGCTACGAAAGCGCGGCAAAATTTAATAAACAAGAAAAGAAATCAAGAATAAATTGCTGAATGTTGCCCTATTCCGCGTCTCCCAATCGCCCCAATCAAAGCGTGTTTTTCCAGCGAAGATGCAAACCTGAGCGAAAAGATTCGCGCTAAAAACTAAATTTAACCCGATTGCGCATAATTTCAATAAATTGAGATAAACCCGCAAACATACAGTTTCAATTTATATTGTTAAAATCTACAAGATTATTACAAATTATTTCTCATTCTAATTTTTAGAAATGAAAAAACATATGTAAAATATGAAATACCTCTCATATATTAAAAAGAACATATAAATTATTTAAAAAAATTAAATGTAAGTATAAATTATGAAAACAATCCCAAAGATATGTTATTACAATCTTTAATTTATTTTTTGCAAATATTGTAGAATATAAACGTTCCAAGAATTGTCACTGTGACATTTTAATGCCAAATGTCACTTCCATTTCTACCACATCGTTAGATGTAGGATTTAATTTAAATTGTGCTACAGTTTACATAAATAACTAAAGCCATGGCTGATAATGAAGCGCAAAATGGTCCTGATGATCCGCCGCAGGAAAAATCAGCGAAACAACTGGAAAAAGAGGCCAAGAAGGCTGCAAAATTAGAAAAACTGAAAGCCAAGATGGACAAGAAAAGTTCAGCGCCAGCTGTTCAGAAAGATAAGCCCGAGGTATGAATATTAAAATAGAAAATTGCCTTTGTTTTATGCTTAGCTTAGCTTAGCTTAGCTTGCTTGTAACATAATCAACATTTTTATAAACATCCATAAAGTATGTGGTGGCGATTATTGATTAGGTTAGATATCCTGGTGAAAGGATTCTGACGCGATTTGCTGACGTTGCATCATTCAATAATAACGAATTAAATTATTTGAATTGTAAATTAAATAATTCGCACTTACATATTGAACTTTTAAGGAAATTCATTTATTTTTAGAAAAAAACTAAAGAAACGAAAGAGAGTGCTGTTTATTCTGCCAAAACAGCGCCGGGCGATAAAAAAGACGTCAATGGGCCGATGCCGGATGCTTACAGTCCTCAGTATGTTGAAGCAGCATGGTATGAATGGTGGGAGAAACAGGGATTCTTTAAGCCAGAATATGGGGTAAGTAAATGTCACATTTATTTGATTGTTATTTAATAGCTATTTGTCAGAGATATTTTTGAAACTTTACAGGGGAGTATTTAAGTAGTATTAAGTTTCTTTTTTTTTGAAGAAAACTTAAAGAGAATTCTAAGCTTTCTAATAAAAAGGTTCCCTAAGGTACATTACTTAACAATGTTTACTCTAGTTTTTATGTCTATGATGTTGCTTATTAAAAAAAGCCCATAGCCATGATATATGTAAAGAAATATATTTCACTAACTGTTGCTTTTTTAACTTTAATTTGTAAATTAAGAAAATTTAGAATTACTCTGCATTTTCCGATATTCATATTTTCTTCCTTTCTTTTTGCAGAGAAAATCTGTTTTAGAGGATAATCCAAAAGGTAAATTTGTGATGGTCATTCCACCACCCAATGTAACTGGCACACTCCATCTGGGACATGCATTAACTAATGCTGTTGAAGATGCTATCACTAGATGGCATAGGTAAGTTGTCAAGTTATAATCTTAATTTAATAGGTTTATTCTCAAGTATCTATTCAATTCTAAGTGCTAACAAGACACTACACATACAAAATATACACTAGTTAGGAAACTACCCTAATACTACTAATTTTTTTCTAGAATGAATGGAAGAACAACACTATGGAACCCTGGCTGTGACCATGCTGGTATTGCAACCCAAGTGGTAGTAGAGAAGAAGGTTTGGAGGGAGGAGAAGAAAACTAGACATGATCTCGGAAGAGATGAGTTTATCAAACGAGTTTGGGACTGGAAGAATGAGTAAGTGCATAGCATTACTACTAATATTATAAATGCAAAATTTGAGATGGATGTTTGTCATTTATGTCCAAAATAACTCAATGGATCTCAATGATGTTTGGCATAGATATATTTAACAGTGGTAGTGCCCGCTCCAACATCCTGGCACGAATGGGCCGGCACGCCCGGTGTAATACCACGACCACACAGAAGACAGGCG
>DVQG01000942.1:0-12281 GCA_018231605.1 Papilio ambrax
GGTAGTATGGGAAGGGAAACTGAATTTGACGGGTCTGGGGACGTATAGAAGGGTAATTAGGCTTTTTCAGTTTCCTCTGTCGATTAGAGTCAACGCATCTTTTGCGAACGTTTCGCTATTTTGGCGAAGTTGGCTACTTGCTCGTTTAATTTCTTTTGACATAAAAGAAATTGTTATTTGAAACAGTTTTGTATTGTTTTTTTCTTTTAGAACCTCGAGGTAGTGCCTCTATTTGGTGATATGCAAATTGCACCATTCAATTACATCAAGAGATCGAAACATTACGATCCAAGCAAGTAAGTAACTTATATTCCAAATGCACTGATTTATTTAAGACTACCTGTTGCTAGCGACTCCGCCTGAAATTTAAAAAAAATACCATTTGTTACTCACAGATAAATTACCTTTCTAACGGTGAAAGAATTTTTGAAATCGGCCTAGTAGTTTTTGGGCCTATTCATTTCAATCAAACAAACAAAGTTTTCCTCTTTATGACATTAGTACTGATAAAGCTGACTCTATTACAAATGCTCTTTGGCCAATCCAATCCAGTAAATGCCAAAATAAATCAGTCTAAGATCTGCATAGATAATAACGCAGAACCCTAACTCAGACCTTACAAGGGGGAATATAACATCCTTAGGTTTTTTAGTAATTCATGTAAAATTAAAGTCCAGATAATATTAAATGTATGGTTAACGTATATTTTACGGAAGTGAACTCATCTACAAACGGGTCCAGCTTTCGCTAACGCCCACCGGGCAAGAGTACTTGTCACAACTTGAAAAGAGCCCGATATATCACAAATGATACTATTGCTTTTTCGCTATAAGTGTACAGATAAATATAATTTTCAATGAGAAAAATATTTCAAGAAACTCCGTGATCAAAAATAAACACATAACTTGTACAAATGGCATGGCACTATGTTAGTAAAGCAAGATAACATTACACTTAATATTACGTGAGTTATGTTTGTACGATCGTTTCGCACAATGCATTCAGGATAGTGTTACGTGAGACCAGCATAAAATGAAAACAAAAACCCACTTTCAAATTTGGAGCCGGTCAATGCCGCGGTACAACGTGCTTATATTACACGCGCAGTGCCCAGTGTGAATTCAATCTATACTTCTATACTAATGTAATAAAGCGTAAACACTCACTACTTTGTGGCGTACGATGTCAGAAATCACAGCATACTTTTGTATCATTCTTTCTTTAATAAATATCCCTGAACTTACGACACGCTATAGGCTATATTTTCCGCTATTACACTTAAGGGGTAAATAAATTGGAAAAAGCCTTTATGTGTGAAAGGAACTATAAACTACAAGCTGCCAAGATTAAGGAAGCAAGGTTATTATTGTAACGGTAATTTTGACATTTGCAATTGAGAATTTGACAAATGCAAACAGTAAAATAAAGTTTTTATAATTTCATGTGGATGAAGCCGCACAGGAACAGCTAGTATAATTAAATAATACCCATATATAAATCAAAAAGTCTATGTAAAAGGGTTTTAATACATTTTAAATGTTGGAATTATTCCCGAGAACACTTACAAAGTATTGTAATGAAATAGGCATCGATTTAAAAAAAAACTTTATTGTGTCCCTGTCTACAATGCCAGCAGTTTGAATTATTAAGTCTCAAATGTGACAAGAAACAAACAATTCACCGTAAACCTAAAATAAAGACATACATGCAAAGTAAAATCTAATTATAATGTTATTATCAACGATGATTGTCTCATATCATTTTCAAGTTACTTATGCATGTTGTAAATTGAACGCTGTTTATTTTCCAACAGGCGCTTAAGTTTTTTTTGCTTTTATACATAGCATTGAATTTACGTTCGTGTTTAATTGAAATTGTAAATGTTCAGGCGCTTTAACTCATTAAACCACTCATTAATCTTATCTAACAAACAAAAATATGTTTCTTATCTTTAGTGAAGCAGTTTTGGCTTGCATGGCATGTTTTTAGTTTTATGGTACAACTTACCAAGAAAATATTTCTCTTTCAGATTTGGACTTGGGCACAGTAATTTCAATTTATTTTTAGATATGTTATCTTAGCTTTCAATCATAAAAAATAGAATATTTTGTTCACAAGACTTTTTATTGTATATTAACGCCATCTTTTAGAAAACCATGAAACCAATAAGATTTATACTATACTATCCCTTTTGTAATAAATAAAAATACAGAAATTACATTTTCTTAAATTACACCTTTCAAATTGTGACAAGATAAAAAGCTTCGCGAGCTCAAACAAAGAACCACTTTTTGCTGTTATTAAATTTAAAATGATTGTTTAATATATTTAACTTTGTCTGTACAAAATCTTGAACCATAAATTACAATGCTTTTGATTCGTTTTTTAAGAACTCTGTATATGCAAAAAGTACACATAATTGTAATCTTAAACGTGTTTTTTGAAATTCAGGTTTCGGCTGAAACAGAGAGCAAGGCCGAAAGGTTTTGATTACTGGTAATAATCAGTTTGGGTCCAACACTAGTAAAAAAATAGGCGCTTCTCTTTTGACAGACATAACGCGATACCAGCGCCACTCTCATCCGCCTGGCTAGAGCCGGATAAATTTATTTGTAAACAATAATGTTTTATACATAGATATTGAAAATAAGAATATAATCAAATATTAACCTAAACAGTTTATTCAGGCAATTAAACTTAACCATTTCAAATTGTATAATCTATATTCTGCCCTTGTTGCTAGTTCTCAAAATCTGTAGCAAGTTCCCCATCCCCTTTATAAATTCAATCAATACTTTCCCATTTTGCTCCAGCCTTCGGAGGGCGGTTGGGATTCTATAGTTCCGGTTGTCTCCCTTTGTGGTACACAAAGTGTTGAGTTCCATCTTTTAATTGCGTTAAGTTGTAATCAAAATGTGTAGCAAGCTTGCAATGATTACCGAGCTGTTCGTGAAAACGGTGGTGAATTCGAAACGCTTCGATCGAAACCTTCGTAATGTACGTATTAATCTATTATCTAAGTCTTTGTTTCATTATTACACTAAAATATGTTTAAAACAGTGTATTATTCAACGATATAACTTTATTGGAATCTTTCGTGTAGAATTGTATAACTTTAGGTACCAAAATCAATCATGATACCTAGATGATACCTAGATATACATAGACGCCCTGTGCCGTTATTGATTTTCTATATTCTCGGACAAGCGCAATGTCCACTTTGAATGTCTTTGTGTTATAAATGTTCCTAAAAAGTGAAGTAAAGTAATAAGTTTCGCTTTCTAATAAGAATCACTAGTTCCCTAATCTATAAATTAAAATTAAATATACCCAAATAGAAGATGGGGGTGTACTAACATTTAAAGGGTGTGGCTGCATCATGAACCTCCATTTTGAAAACCTTTTTTTTTCAGAAGTAAGTGATTTATGTTTAAGCAACTCCAATTAGTTACTCTAAATATATTTCAATTCTTTGTATTGGCAAATCATATTTTGCTGTGAGATTATTTAAAGATATATAAGATATATTATTAAAGACAAAAGGTGTGGCCCTTAAGTGGCTGTTTGTTATACTAGTATAGGTAAAGTGAGATAGTTTAAATGTTTTCAATTGGAGAAGACGGCATACAAGATTTGGTTCACTGGTTCAACTACTAAGAACTCTTGAGAGTTTTGATGCTAACAGCTGCTACTGTATTTAGCTAAGTTGTTTTGCAAATGAACATTTGTTTTAATATAGAAAAAATCCCTCGTAATTCATATCTAAAGACTTGTAAATGATCGGCAAATTCAAATGTCTATCGGGAGCGGTCAATACTTGAAATAATAGAGATCAAATCAAACATATTGAGATCTTTTGCTAGCTTCACTTCATTTTCATAAAGAAAAGACAAAATACCCTGTTGTAAACCTTCACCTTGTACTGATTTAATCTGCGGTAATGTACTGAAATCCCATTGTTCAGTTAAAGGGAGTGGACATAAGGATAAAATAAACTGCTACTTCCAAAACCTAAAACCCTGTGAGAATCTGCTGGCAAAGTACCTGTATGAATATATTGTGTTTTCACTCATTCTCTTTGAAAAATATGAGATAGCAATATAAATTTGTATGGAGGTTTTAGCAGGAGAATCACAGTAAAGTTATGCTAATCAAGTCATTTTCCTTGAATTTCACAAGAATAAAAAATGTATAAACAATAAAATCAATATTGAAAAAAGGGCGTGGCAGTTGACAATGATACGGCGCAAAATGTTTTAAAGCCAATTAAGTTAAAGGCTAGTTTAGAAATCAATTAAAACCTATGCAAAGGGAGCTGGCAGAATGGTTAAAAGTAGAAATATTGAATTTGGTAGGAATCACATATTTACTTCATTTCAATCTGAGAATAGCAACAGGGTTACATGTGTCTAGTATAATAGGACAGTACCACAGGCCTGGCATTGATTGTAAGAGCTTACTAGTGTCAATTAGTATTTACATGATGCCAGTTTTATACCAGCATTCATTTTGAGCGCAACTGGTCTACTTTATTGACAGTATATAAACTGGGCTTCGGCTAAAGCACAAATTTCATTGGTATTTAGTAGGGATAAGAAAAAAGTGCAAGTACAAGTTGCTCTTGGAGAAAATAGAACCAGCCACACCCTGTCCCGAACCTAAGTTTGGAGTGCAATTTGTTCTTGAATGTAAAGATTTGTATGAAATTATTTAGTTTAAATATTTCAGTTTTTAATAGTAATACTCATGTATATTTAGATATGCTTTTTAATGTGCATTATTTCATTCTTAGGTCAAGTTGGTGTCCTGTAGCGATGGTTTGGTGATATCGGAGCTCGAAGTCGGTTCTGAACATCTGAACGAGGGCGGAACCCTGCATGGAGGGTTCATTGCTCACATGGTTGATACTCTGTCAACCTTTGCCCTGCTGGCCAACGATAAATCAGTCGGACGTGGACTCTCCATCGATCTGAGTGTTAGGTACGGTATATATGAATTTCTATAGCTACTTTTTTACGATACTTCATGAACGTGTAGATATGTTAAGCAATTAATATATTTCAAATTGAAGGATGCGGTGAAGAAAATGTCTTTAAGTTACAACAAACACAATTTGTGTTGAACTACCTATATTTGAATTATTAGCAATTTGGAAACAATTTGCTCGCATTTACCGGTTTAGTAGTTTTTCAGTTTATCTGGGATAAAGAATTAAATCCTACTATAGCCGCCATTTTGGGACGTCCATCTTGAATTTATTAACAGTCTTCTGTAATCAATTAATAATGACATAGATATTAGGTTAAAATTCAGAGCATTACCTTACTTCATACTATCATAATCATAAATGTGAAAGTTTAGATGGACGGATGGATGGATGAATGGATGTATGGATGTTTGTTAGATTTTGTAGCCTACATGGCTAAACGGATTTTGAGAAAATTTGGCATAGATGTAGAGGATAGTCTGGAAGAACACATAGGCTACTCAGTTTTGTTTTTTATAATCCCACGCGAACGGAGTCGCGGGCGAAAGCTAATGAATGAATAAAAGTAGGTGCAGTTAATTTACTTATTTTTTAATTTTAGGATTCTCACAGTGATGATGAAAGAAGTAGTTCACCTAAGCGCAAGAGTCGCGGAGTGGATTTGCCTCCGGACCCCTACCTGCTGCTGTCTCTGGTCTACTTTGACACATCTCGCTGCGGAAACATCTCGAAGAAGGATCTACAGAATCTGTTCATGAGCCTCGGCTTACAGCTGTCAAGGTCACAGATACGAGCTATATTAGAGAAAGTCTGCATAAAAGATACATTTAGTTACAAGTAAGCCTTTTTTTGTTAATCTGTCTACACTATACTAATGTAATGAAGTGTTCACACACATTTTCTGTTATGAATAAATTGGAAAAGACTGGACAATTAAGAGTTACAAAAAAACAATAAAGTAGGGTTTATAATTTTTTTAAATATCGAATTTCCATGGCGATTAAGCGACAGGGAAACTAGTATTTTCATATTTCTGCATAGAATAAAAATGAATAATCATTCTCAAAAGGCAAACAACAAACTGTTTCGAAGTTTTTTTATATTGATTTGTTTTGTAATGTGTCTAGGGTACTAATACAAGCTATCAAAGACCTGGCTTCGGGCGGAGCTGGAGACGCGATGCAGGACTTGCCGCTGGACACGCCGGCCGCCGCCTGCGACGTGCCCACACATGTCAGTTACTTTTTTTCTTCGTATGGCGGAAATTCTACTCACTAAAAACCTCCTCGGTTGCCCTCAGTTGCGATTTAAGTGTCTAGGGATCACTAATGGAATGCACCGGTACCTTCTTCACTGAGCTTTTGCTCATCCCCAGGGAATTAAATTTATTTAAATAAATTAATTCAACTCACACATTTTACTGATATTATAAATGTTAATTAATTTAGATGGATGAGTGGATGTTTGTTAGAGTTCGAAATCTAAGTTTGAAATTTTTTTCGGATCTTGAAACTTGGCATAGATGTGGAAGATAGTCTGGAAGTATACTTCCTTTAACAAAAAAAAACATAAAGCTATGTATACATAGCTTTATGTTTTTTTGGACGTTTGTTTTTACGACGATGTTTTTACGGACGATGTCGCTAGAATAAGCTAAATTAAATTATGATGTTACTGAAATTTTCGTTGGAATTACGTCTATATTTCGTATGTTTGTTTGCAGATTGCAGAACTAGAAGCAACTATTGCTGCGGGCAATCGCGAGCTACTGCCTGTGTTTGGTAAAGCAGTTGATCAAGAAGGCAAAGAGAAGTCTGTTACCGCAGATGTTAGTGATACAGGTAAATAAAAAAAAATACAATGAAACCCAAAAAACAAATTGAATAGCAAAAAATTCTCTGTGGCTATGAAAATAATGACAATTTCGATGATTTTGATTTCTAAAAATATGCTGTCATATATTTTAATGCATTGTTGTTTTTAATCAACTTTCTAAAAGGAGGAGGACACTCTGAGTTTTATGATGCAATTTACATAATTATTTTTTTGTTTGATGCGTAATAGCTGACATTTGGTCTCACTTTCAAAATACAAAAAACTATCCCCTTGGACAAACAGATTGTGCATTTCCATTGAAAATGTTCACCGATTATAATGCAATAATCTGTATTCCGATGTGCAGGTATCGTGGTGTACAAGTCGCGCGTGGTGGACGTGCGCGCGATGTCCGCGGGGGCGGCGCGCGCGGCGGGCGAGCGCGCGCGGCTGGAGGGCGCGCTGGCGGCGGCGCGCGCGGCGCTGCGGGCTGCGCGCGCCGCCGCCGCCTCCACGCAGCAGGCGGAGCGCGGCGCCCAGTCGCAGCTCGCCGACCTCGCCGCGCAGCTCGCCGCCGCCAAGGCCCGGCTCACCTCACTCACTGTACGTCGATATTTTAATACAAATCGTTACCACCATTCTTAAAATCTACAAATTATAAATGCAAACGTTTTGATATTAGATTTTGGAACCCAATCTGGTTGAATGGATCTCTAATTTGACACAGATATAAAGGATTATTCCAGAGCGTCACCACGTGGGGACAGATGAGAATAAAGTTTCATCCGTCCCACTGTCACCAATAAGGTAACAGATGGAACTGTTAAATAATAAAATAAGTTCCAACCGACGCTTAAAAGGAGGGACGGATGAAACTTTTTTATTCCCATCTGTCCCCGCGTTGGGACAGACCGCGGTGACGGTTGGGAATAATCAGATATAAAACAGTCTGATAGAACACATAGGCTATTTAGTAAGTTTTTTTAACTCCGCGTGGTCGCAGTCGCAAGCGTAAGAAAGCTAATTTATTCATATTTCTTTCACGATCCCAACTAAGCTCTTGCGTTAAGATATGGTTTAATAATCCAATGGTAAAATTCGAACTCTCGTCCACAAGATCAAAAATCCACAGGCATACAATAGTCACAACTGTTCAACTCTTCCCTATAGAATCATATTGTAAACATAAATGAGGATACAATAATTTGAAAACATGATCGTAACAATCAGAACAATAGTATAAAGGACTTTAAAGGTATCTTGAGCCCTCAAGGTGATATACTTGTGCAATGCTCTCCCCGCACCTGTGTTTCAGTATACATACCTAATTCATGTTTTCAAGCTGCCGACATATTTGAACACATATAAGATGTCATCATTGACAACTTATTAAATAACTTGTTTATATTACTTTTATAACCGATATTTTTATGATTTGTATTATAAAATTTTATACTAATGTTTTATTTAGATAACATTTATATGTTTTGTGACAGGCGAGTTCAAAGATATTCCACTCAACATTGAAAAGTATTCAAAACAAAGTGGAGGCGGTAGTCAACATTAAGTATGATGATGACGATGATGTTGTCGAGATTATCAACGGACCTTCTAAGTAAGTCTTATTATAAATATTACATGTATTGTTCCCCACAGAAGTTGTCAGAGTCTACCCTAAGTTAGGGTCACTAGGTCTTAGTCGACCATGCTGCAGTTGCAAACTAATAGACTCAAAAACTACAGGATTTCATAATTATTTTTCTTAATTAATTACAACGCACTTAACATTGCCTTAAGATTTTTTAAATTCCATATGGTGGAATTTGTAGGCAACAGATAGAATTAATATTCCTACTTGTTCTAGATGTTTAAAAAAAAACTTTTTACAGGGAAGAAAAAGAAACAAAGGCTGAAAAAAAATCTGAAGTTGATAAGGAAAAAGATGTAAAATCTACAGACAAAAGTGATGTCAAAGTTGATGACAAGGTGTCAGAAAGTGTTGACAAAGACAAGGAAACTGAAATAACTTCAGTGTGTATGGATATCGATGACAGAGAATAAAGTTAAGTTGCAATAATTAATTAAAACATTGGAATTACAATATAATTGAGATTTGTCATTAGTTTTACAGTATTCGATAGTTAGGTACTTAAGTTTAATATACCTGAGTATTCTTAATTATTATATTGTAAATATAGATAGGAAATTGTCCAATAATTCGGTTCATATGTTCTTAATGACTAATATCTTACGTGGATTTCTAAGATGAGGTAAATCTACTGTCTAAAAAACTTATTAGCGTAGGTTTTCACTGCCGAGTAGATTTTTATGAATACATTGTTCTTTCATTATATGCATTAATGCAATATATCGATAGTCAAAACATATATCTAAATATTTGTTTTAGACCCTGAGGTCTGTCCCACCAAATTGTTAATTATCTGATAACTATCCAACATGTAAAATATGTGATGGATATGTCGGATTTTGTACCCTTATCTGACAGTGACGCCATTTTTAAGCTATCTGAGCGTCTCTCAGCCAGTTGCGTGACAGGCAATTAATAACTTAAAACCTAACCGACATAAAAGAATTGGATGGTCAGGGGAAATTGACCCCTTCAGTTCATAAGGAGTCTATGCTGTGTTCTGTATATAAGCGTGTATGTGATAACATTACGATATATAATTTTATTTTAAGCGGTTGTATGTGTTTAAGCAAGCCTTTGTTTGATTTAATTTCCTAATAAAATAAAGTCATAAAATCATGTTGTTTTATTTAAATTTGTGTAGTCCTGAATTTACTATCATTTATTCCTTTTATCAACTCTTTACTCTGTACGCAAAATGTAGTTTCACTCCCCGTTGCTGTGATTAGGTTGGGTACAAATAAAAGAAACATGTAATATAATTATTTACTCAGAATATAAATTGCAAACTTATAAGAATTAATACTACACTATTTTGCAGATAACTGCTATATAACTTAATACTTTTAAACTTCTATCATCTATAGATGACTTCAATAGTAAACAATATACTATAAAATTAGTGTATAGAAATTGGACACCTCTAAGTTGAATGATGTTAGAATAAGAAAGGAATGACATATGGGACTTTGTTTTGGGTTCTTTTTATACCTTTGTCCTACATACCATCCGGTAATGTTATTACATAAGACCATAAATAGTATGTTTGTATAACTTTCAGTAAAATGATGAAAAAAAAGTTTGGAATAATATGCAATTTCTTACAATATAAATTGATATCCTATAAAGTAAGCAATTTTATTTAATTCTACAAAAAGAAAACAGGTAAACTTTTTAATAAAACAGTGCTTAAGCTTAACATTTCTGCAAGCAATTTTCATATACCGTAAGAACTTATAATGTAATTACCATTTAACATTCAAATATTTCTAAGTATTCCTAAAAATAGTGCATTGTTTTCGAATTATTCCATACTAATAACTAGTTTTATTACAACTTATCTATTCGGGGTTCGATTTCATATGAATAATAATAAAATACTACCCTTACATATTACATAATACTAATTGTCATTTATTACTTTCACACATAATTTTTATGTATCCATGACCCAGGCAAGACAGTACCACTGATTGGAATTATTTGGAAAACTTTTTAACACATGCAAAAATTTTATAATTCGATTTTTCATTATCAACAATGCAAATACATCAAGTTCGTGGTATACTTTTTTACTCAACATTACATATAGATATTTCAGGGTTGACAACTTTCTATACTAGTCTTTCGACTGGAGAGCTATAACACCTGGTTCACATAAGCTAGTACAGTTGTAACGCAGGCTAGCATGTATTGTATGGGTGTTAATATACACTAAGCCATTCCAGTGCTGGCGCGCTTTTACACACAGGGCTCCACGTAGTTGCCGGGGAAGAGTCCGGTGACGCCGTCCATGACGCCCTCCCACCAGCCGTCGTCGTTCTTCTTCAGCACGTAGATGACGGCGCTCTCCTGGAACGACAGCTCGTCCTCCTTGTCCGCGTAGTAGTCGTAGATCGCTACCACTGACGTACAATATATCTTTATGTATTAATGATTTAAAACTGGCAAACTTTGAGATTAATGAATTGGATATTGGTGGCACCTACCCCATAGAGACGGAAATTATAAAGTAAATACAAAATTTATTCAAAAAGGTTTCTCTAATCTATAGAGACTTATTATCGGATTATTCCCAACCGTCACCCCGCTCTGTCCCCACGTGGAGAAGGATGAGAATAAAAAGTTTCATTCGTTCCAACCGTCACCTCGTCACAAAAGGTAGGAACCTTTTGTGACGAGGTGACGGTTGGAACTTATTTTATTTCATAACGGTTCCATCTGTCACCTTATCGGTGATAGTGGGACTAAAAGGTGGGACGGATGAGACTTTTTATTCTCACGTGGGGACAGAGCAGGGTGACGGTTGGGAATAATCCCTTGTTTTTAGGTTGTGTGGATCATCAGGTTTTAAACCGAAAACGAGTAGTCATCCATATTTATTGTTAACCGCTAAACTTTGCATCTTTGTTATAATGCTACAATACATTGGATTGTGTTATTTAAAAACAGTACAACTTCGGAGATTAGTTTAAAATAATATATGCAAAATAAAGCAGTAAAAAGTAGATGCAAATAATTCTATCTTCAAATTTTTCATATTGTAATTCTTAGTGCAACAATGGCCTAAAAGATGCATAATTTTTGTCCCTCTCTTACTAAGGTAGAATTGAAAGGGACAAAAACATTGCATCGTTGTCGCTTCGCTTTTGTGTGACATACTTTAGTAGTATATTTCTTAAATGTAATACATGTGTAGTGAAAATCATTATAAAATTTAGATTCTTAACATAATATAATTTATTTATTGAATATTGTAGAAATTGTTTAAATCGATAATTCAATTTTTCATTTGAGAACTAAACTATATATGTTGTAGATAATAGTAATCGAGATTTCTTCAATACGAATAATAATCGAGTAATTTAAAAACATCGATGTTTTAGCATATATGTGTAGTAAAGAAACTGTTAGTTAAAATACTTGAATTTTTAAATTATTATATCTTTACATTTTTAAACAAAAAAGTCCAATCTTGTCTATTATCTTATCTATGGTTTAAAAAAAAACCAAAGCCAATTATTTTTTCTGTTTCTCATTTTTTAATTTGGTACTCTTAAAACAAAGATAATTTTTTATAAAGAAATGTTTTTACAATTTTATAGCACACAAAAATTTTCTAACTATTTTATAATTTTACTTCTGTCAATTGTTCTATTAACAAATTAGTATTTTATTGTCGTTATTCAAATTGAATAGAAATGAGCAAAAATCCTGATAAAAACTACATTATTTTGAATTTCTCTTTACATCGCTATTTACCTTCAACAAAAAGAGAAATGAAATGAAATAACATTTAATCCTATGAACACTACAACACAATTAGAAATG
>DVQG01000943.1:0-12277 GCA_018231605.1 Papilio ambrax
TCCGTTCAGCAGTTTAGGCTACAAACTCTAAGAAACATCCATCCATCCATCTAAAGTATCGCATGTATAATAATAGTAAGATTCTTCACGTTTTTATGTCGTATCTCAAGGCCCTGGGTCTACAAAATGAGACCACGTAATAGGAGTTAGGAATATGTAGGTAAGTTTATCGTATCACGTATCGCTCGATTTTCTTATAAATTGCGCTATGTTAGCGTAACAACGCTCGTTTCAAATTTATGTAGCTGAAAATTAGTGTACATTTCTCGCACCGACTCCACAATACTTTAATCGCCTGTTGGAACGGCATTTAATAAATTTACAGGGGACATTTTTAAAAGACCTTTCAGAACTATTGGCAGTGTATTTCATAAGTTCCTAGTCTGGATGATGAATCACAAATGTAGCTTTGATGGTAGAACTTTGTGTTGTATAATTTTGATGTCAAATTCTGTTAGAGTTCCGTGAGGCGTTCCGTCTGTTCGACAAGGATGGAGACGGCACGATCACTAAGGAGGAACTAGGCCGCGTTATGCGCAGCCTGGGACAGTTCGCGAGGGTCGAGGAGCTACACGACATGCTCCAGGAGGTCGACAGTGATGGTAAGTTAGGATAGAGACGACTTTATACGTATTTGTACAATATTTATACAAAAGAAAAATGCGAAGTTTTCACGCAGTAACATTATCAATCTTCTTGTATAAGCTTTGAAAATGTGTATAACGATGCTTTACATGGACGACGTTGAGGGTTGTAAAATTTATCTGAGTTAAGTAAAAATTAATGATGTCTCGTTAGCACTTGAATTAGCGCTGCCACTGCTCATTTGAGAAAATTGTTTAAATTAACACAAATCATATACGAAAAGTTGCTTTTCTAAGCAGATTATTACTAAATTAGACACAGTTAGTAACCGCCGCCGAACAGACTGAACGGAACAAAATGAAAGTCTTTTGATCGGCTTATCGCGTTATTTTACTCTGGAAATTTGTGGTGACCCAGGCGACGGTAACGTGAGCTTCGAGGAGTTCGTGAATATTCTGTCGAAGTCGATGTGCGCGGGCGGCGGCAGCAGCAGCGCGGAGCAGGAGGAGCGCGAGCTGCGCGACGCATTCCGCGTCTTCGACAAACACAACCGAGGCTACATCTGCGCCTCCGACCTGCGCGCCGTGCTGCAGTGCCTCGGCGAGGACCTCTCGGAAGAGGAGAGTTAGTACCAATAATCTATACTAATATTATAAAGAGAAAACATTTGAATTTTTTATGTACTGAAATAACTCTAAAAGCTAATGGGCTAATTTAAAAATTCTTTCATCATTAAAACGATATGTTATCAGTGAGTAACATGGGCCTTTCTTTTTAATTACACGTGGACGAAGTCCCGAGCAACAGCTAGTCTTTGATATTTGATCGACTTTCCACTGAGGATAGACACGAAGACATTGGCAGACAATATCTTTTTATTTATTCTTTTACAGTTGAAGACATGATAAAGGAAGTAGACTCGGATGGAGACGGTCGTATTGATTTTCTGGGTAAGTCAACTTCTCAGTAACAGAGTACCTTACGTATTTTTTACAGCCTTCGCGTCTCGATGGATTTTTCATTTTTTCTATTAAAATACTAGAGTTCGTGAGAGCTCTCGGCGAGCCCGAGGACGCATGCGATGACGAAGACGACGAGGACAATACAGATGGTCCTGACGGACTCGTGCAGAGAACTGTCACCGCGGTTTAAAGTTACCTACATTTCATAACCTCAAAGCGTATTCCATTAAGCTTATCTTTGTCAGAGCGCACTATATGTTTATGGAATGCACATATCAGTATTCACTAAACTAAAATCTTTTTTTCAGTCAGCTAAATAGCGTCGTAAAATTAAAATCTGTCTTAAAAATTAGTAAAATTTTTGTGCATTTTTATTTTGATTCATGTTAACTATTTGATGATACATGCATATCAGTATTAACATTTCAATTTTGTTTTAAATATTAGTGTTAGGAATGCGAACGTCTTCGAATTATTACAAAAAAAATCACTTATATGAATCGTAGATATTTTTATCGTATTAATAACGTTTTTCTTATACAGTGAGTGTAGACATAAATTCTTCGTGCAGTTAACCTAATACCTCAAATACTTTTCTAATAAATGCTTAAAAATATTTAATAAATATCTGCTTACTTTCATATGAATTTATTACATACTGTTTTAACGAATTTAGCTTTAGGAGAGCTTTGTGCCAAATTTTAATAATTCATATCTATATTATTAATTAAATCTTAAATAATCTATTTCTATGTACAGTTATCAACATAATCATTATCAGAAATATTTATTTAAAAAAAAAACAGTTTACAAAATGATATTTTACGTCTTATTTCTACTCACGAATTTAAGAAATATCGGCCTATTGTATCAAATTTAATTTGTTGATGACTGTACTTTGGTAATATTTCAAATATGAGTATAGTATCCGGCATTTGATTTGGCACGTCAGATGTAGCAGTACTGTTCTGCGCGACATGCCAACTTAAGGACCGTGAATTTTTACTATTTTTGACTCTAACATTGATGTTGTGAATCGAAACTTCTTGACCAATGATTATAGATTTATTGATTCCAATGTTGTTTTATTTGTTTTATAACCTTTTAAGAAATTTATTTTAAACAAAACATCTTGCGAAACGCTCGTTTAGGTACATTGAAAATAAAACAATTTCAATGATATTCCTCATATTTTAATGTTATAAAAATATTTACATTTTTTACATTATCAGGATACAAAACTTTATACATATTTAAATATACAAACGCGTAACCACAACGACTATTAAAATGGCAGTTTATTGTTATTTTAGAAATTACAAATAATAAAAAACATTTAACTTTTGTCAAAATTAGATTGTTGCACTTAACGAATTAACACCAAATATGAATATATTTAAGCATAAAAAATAGGAAGACAATTTTAAAATTCAAACATGACCTTATACATAGTAGACTATCGTCAATTACCAACGACATCAAACCACAACAAAAACCAAAACAAATAATTTCTACACTAAATAGGCTAACACTTGTATTTTTGAAAGAAATTTAATTAATTATAAAAATGCACTTGTAAAATTGAAATTGAATCTATAAATTACAAAAATAGCTCTACGATTCGCACTTACATTTAACAACAAATAATTAAAAAGACATTCATCTTTGATAGAATATAAAAACGCTTCAATATTCATGGACATCGTATGTTAATGGGTAAGTCACTTCGAGGTTCGTTATTCCTGTTGATATTAAATTGAATTAAATATTTTAGTAAAAAAAATAACAGTAATCCCCCAACGTATTGATAATTATAAAATACCTGAACCCCAATTCTAGAGACGGCCCACTGGCAAGCGTGGTGAACTGAAGGACCAGCAATTCATTTCAAATTTGATCTTAGTACCAGTGATAGTCTATTTATTGTGGTTTTAACTACAGCTACAGAGAATCATTATGCGTCACAAGTATTAACCGTTTTGAGTTTTTTTAGGCGGCAATGAGATTCTTCTAGTCTTCATTTTGTGGTTTAAAACATGTTGTTTTCAAAGTTTATTTTTGGTTATTTCTGTTTCATACGTTGTACTGTGTTTTATTCAATTTTTCGCCGTTTCGATGATTTTTTGGGTCGGCTACAAAGTAAAAAAAACCTGGGTGAGAATGGCCGAGTAACACAAAGTTAGAGGAACAATACAATAATACATTTAGGAAGAATAAATGATTCCATGCTCGGCTATTCTCAAGCAGTCTATGGAAGATTCTGGGGCACTTTATAATTTCTTTTTTATATCCTTGTTAAATAAATATCTTTCTCATATGTGTATGTGCATCATAGTTTCAAATGTATTTTTCTAAATCAATCTCTTTGCAAACAATGGCAACATTACGATGACGTCATGAACTTGTCATTTCATTTGTTTTTTCGTATATTCGTGCGTACGTCAAGCTGCCAGAAAGATAGTACTAACCTATTGTTGTTAACTTATAATTTCCATACAAAGGTATTGTTATTGCTTTTAGTAAATTAATCTTATCTTAAGCATATTTTTTTCTAGATGCTGTTTTCTCTTAGAAGATTACGCATTGTTATCTAAAGTCTGAACATTACAAGTTGTTTATGTTCAAATATTACTTTGATTTAAAGAAAAAAACAATGTTCAACATCTATTTAATTATTCAACATGACATAAATGTTATCTGATTTGATTAGTATAACAAACTATTTATTAGATACAAGTACAAAAACATCTAATACATATTACATACACAAGAACTTCCATAATATAAAGGACATCGCAAATTCAACTATAACAGTATTATTGTAACAAAAATTAAATATTGATTATAACAGTTCAAAACATTATAATTCAACAATTGTACAAATATAAATAAGTTTCGGTTTTATTATTACTGATAAAAATTGTCACTACATTTTATTTAAAAAAGTAAGAATAGAAAACTTGTTTATATTTAATCTAAAATATTCAGCACTAATAATTGATACGCGATATTGATCATTAATTACATTGTACTAAGATAATTTATTGTATAAACAAGGGAAAGGAATTTACCGGCTAGTTATATGTTTTGGTTCCATATATCCAGTATCACTCAGAGCTCTTAAAACTACATTTCCGTTGGGCAGTATTGAGATCCACGTTATCGACCCATGATTCAATGATATACGGAGCCAACCTTCCGGAGGGAATTGGAGGGCCCTGGAAACAAAATGGTTAAGGTTTTAATATTGTAAAATATCAAGACATGAATACAAACAGATATATGAGATAAAAATCGATCAACGTTTACGCTGATAATTAACTTATGCATTCCCTTAGTGTGAATTACGGGAAACATACAAATGAGAGAAACTTGGCCAACATTAAATTACTATACTAAACAGTTTTTTTATTTTAATACTATTAGGTGGCAAACGAGCAATCGGCCACTTGAATCCACCGAAATAGAAAGCGACCGCTGCCTATAAACATCCGCAATTGTACATGCGTTGCCTATCCTTAATTGACGGATTAGGAAACGCACATGGTAGAAAATTCGAGACTGGTTATGATGATAATTTCGATCACAAATCTCCATCAAGCTAGAGCCCAACACTAAACATCTGCAAGTAATTAGGTTTGAATAATTGGTGCCTGCCCACACCTTTGACTATACTATCGCACAATGTTGTTGATTGTTTCGCAGCCAATCCAACTGTTTAGATGCACAATTAAAAATGGAGTAGTATGTGCACCTCCACATAAGCTCATAGGAAACAAAACGAGACTATACTGTTGTGCACTAGTTTAGTTAAAGGTGTGTGCACTCTTAAGCTATTAAAATATCAAACTCACTTGCAGACAAAGAAACGTATGACATTAGCGTGACATACGAGTAACGTGTAGGTATCCTGTGTCTGTTCTGGCGGCGCTCTGTAGAAGTATCGGCGGAAGGCGGCCTCTATCCGCGCACCGTCCTGGAAGAACTGCTACACGTGCCCAACCATACTCTGTTAGTTCATCGCCCAGTATTGCTCTATACTACCTCAAAATTCACTAAGTAAAAAGACTTTCTTTTATATGAAAAATATCTCACAAGATTAGGATGTCTAGGGTTTGTGAATAGTATGGACCCAAACATGTTTCATTATATTTTTCTTGAAAACTACGTTCTCCTAGGAAGCCTGGCTCTTTAGCACATAGGAAAGTAATGCTGCTTCACAATGTTAATAGTAAGCATTAAAAACTTGTAATTAATTACATGCCGGTTAATTCCATTTCTATATGGATAGATAAAGTTTTAAAATTCAAAATCTAAATGAATACTTTATAAAACTCTAACCAAAATCGACATTACACATTACTTTATTAACAGGTACAAACTAAAAATAATGTCAGTACATGTTATAGAACTATGTTTCCTAATATAATGGTATGCAAAACTGGGCTATAAACTTTTCAAACTTCAAAATTCCATTTTACCAAAGCAATTCAAATGTTTAATATAAAATCTATATAAAAACTAAGAAAATTTGCTTTAACCAATAATTAAATAACATTTATTAATTGATTTGGCAAAACAAAATGTATAAAAAACACATACATTAAAAACTATGATTTTTACAGTAAAGATACACTATTAGTATGATAACAGAAATTAATGTCAAGGAAGCTAAAAAAGGACAAACAGGAAGGGTAAATATCCATTATATCCACAACTTCATACTATTAATGATTAAAAATATTGAACTTTTTAATTTATAGATTACACAAACATTCAAAAACATCATGTAGCCTCTTTTGCATATTTGTTTCACAGAAAGGGGTGTTTTTAAGATGTTCTTTATTGTAACTTACTCTTGGTTCTGGTGCCCAGTGCCCAACAGGTGGTTCAGGTGGTATGGGTGCTCCTTCTTCAATCAGCTGACAGTCCTTAATTTCTAAATCTTTACTTAAATGCTTAGCTATTATAGAAGCTGTTTCTTGCGCTCTAGTCATTGTCGATCTCACAAGTAAGTCCCACTTTATCTGTAATGTTGCCAGCCTCTGTCCAGTCATGTCTGCTTGTATTCTACCTGAAAATCATTTCATATCAATATAGTTACAGCTGAAAACTATGAACTATGCCAGTTTATATTGCTAGACATTTATCAAATAGTTATAAGAATAAATATAGTAGAATATTTTGTGGAGATTGGGCTTAGATTGTCTATCTTCTATACCAAATATTACCTAACATTCTGGACCTAAATGGGAACTATAGACTATGGATAAAAGCTTGTTTCCTTATTATGAAAGACTAACAATGAATAACAAAAGGTTTTAAGGTTGGATTATTAAGTTTTCTTTTCATATTAATCTAGAGTTATGATATTTACCTAATTCAGTCAAAATTCTCTCTTTGTCTGTAGCCCCATCCAGGTTATACTGTCCATGTCGGATGAGGAATAAATGTCTTACTGCTTTACTTTTTGACTTCTCTATTTGTTCGTTATATCTGTTCTCATCCTCTGGCTTACTGGGTGACGGAGGTTGTACTATTGACTGTGGTTCTCGACTGAAACATTACCAAAGTAAAACAAAAATCACACCAGCAATATAACTTGTGTGCTAATTTTTTTAATAATCGTAAATGTGAATTACTTGCATTTTAAACAGATTTTATTAATAACTATTGTAATAAATGACGAGTTATTAATAGTATCGTACGTTTGTTTACAAGTAGGTCAACGTTTTAACGTGCTTCGTTGTGCTATTTAAATTAACTTACCGGTCCCAATTCTTCTCCCATTTGACACTCGGCGTGTAATTGACAGTCCAAGAATTTTGTACATCAAATTTCTTATCAGATTTGCCTATAGTGTAGTATGCTAAACCACCACCTACAGCACCTAAACTTATAAGAGCAATTTTATGTAGTCTTGAAAATGTAGCCATTGTATGAAAATAAGTCCTAGAATGGTTTCGATTCTAGAACATTTAAACACTAATATTATTTTTATTTACTTCACTTAAAAACTGCTTTTAGGTCAAATATTCAAAAATAACCTAAAACTGAAACGCACAACTTTTAAACTTCAAGACAATGACAACTGACATAAATGACAATTGACAACGTCACTTTTACAGATTGTAAAATTATCAGAAGTTGATGTACGACTACTGACAACACGTAATTGTTAAAGTCAAAAAGTTTTCCTAGTGGTTTAATAGTTTTATCAATTCAAATGAGCAAGTAGGCACTGCGGTTTTAAGATACATGACAAATCATTTGCTAATAGTTTTCTTAAATTAAGCAGCATTATCGAATTTTTAATTATTTTATAATATGTCTGGTAATTATATTTTCATTTATTAGCAACATTATTCTATGTCGTCACGAAAGAAATTCAAACTTTTTTGAGAACGGTCAAATAAAAAACATTTTTATCGAAAAAGGTAATAAACTTAAACTATTAATTTCGTAAAGATATACGAAAGAGGGCTCAAAGCACCTGTAATTTTGCATGATACAAAATAAACTTCCATTCCAAAGGTAAATACGAAATTATTTGTTATGACTACAACCTGTGGGTTGTAGTCACAAATCTTGTGAGATTTTTGAATTCCACTTATAATTTATCAAAACCCTTTATATATATTTTTCTAGATGCAGTCAGTATATTTATTCAACCGTAGTGATAATCAAATCCTAGAAGAGTTGTTACGAGTGTGCAGCACGGGAAGGGACACCGCCCGCGAACAATGGAGCTTGCAGGCAGAGCTTCTAGTTGAACCAGTAGGCTGGGACGCCCTGTGGAAATTGTCCAAAGACTTCTGTAAAAAGTATGGTAAGTAAATGATAACATTGCCTTCTATTTAAAAAAAAATTAACAAAACTTTGTTGCTTTTTTTAAATATTCGAAATGCTTAGCCCTTAAACGTAACCAATAGTTAAACTATAAATTATGCGATAAGGTGGACTTGATGAAGACAAGTTAATTATATAGTTGATAATACTAAAATTTTGCTATAATCCTACATGAACAATACTAAGAATTTATTTACTTGTCCTGTTTATATTCACAGATGTAAGATTTCCTTGCGTCGCTTATGTATCTGTGACATCGGTGGATTTTGAGGAATTATCAGCCAGTGCAGATGTGCTGAGTGTGCAACATGAAGCTGTGACAATACCAGAGACTGTTGTTGATATACCTCTAGTAGAGCTCTGGCCTACAATAAAACAACGAGAGGCCAGTATAAATGCGGCCACCACAGCAGATTTTATTGATCTTTTGAGGTGAGTACACAGTCATAATAATTAGCAAAAAGTAAGTGATTGGAATAAACATAATCATTCATCTATCAAGATGAAAACTTGTTAAGTAAGCCCTATATACAGTGAACTTGTTAAGAAATCTCTATGTAGAGTGAGAATTCACAAAAAGCTGTAATGCTCATACTTTCTTCTATATTACTGGACTGTAATCTTTCCCTGTGACTGACTTAGAAAGACATAGACATTTACAGATAACTTGAGAACCTTCTTTTGGAAGTCAGTTAAAAAAAGAACAAACTCTACTCTTGCTTAGATGACTTCTAAAAAATTGTAAATATGATTTCAGATTTTTCTATGAAAACATTTGGATGCCATGGGATGATCAGGATGGTAAAACATTACTGCCTAAAACAATAGAGGAGAGAATGAGTCTTTGGAGTGACATGCACAATGGTCCTGTTCCAAATTGTGTTGCCAGATCTATTACACAATTAAGGAACAGCGCTATTGATGCCTACAAGAAACTCAAAGATCTAGATTCTTCTCTATGTGATGGTATATTGGATGATGATGATGGTAAATATATTTTTGTATTTTAATAAGTATGTAAATAGTGTACAATTGTTGTATAAATATTATTAGTTAGCTTGCAGAGGACTTTGACCGCTGGCTGCTTGAGTTATCAGATTCCACACCCAGTGGTGTATAGTTTTTTTGTTATAAGTTTTATTTTTATAAGTATTTATGTAAAATACATTATATATTATATGTTTTTATTATTTATTATCTTAAAAGGTTGATGTACAATTTATTGTACCTCCTTTTAATAATTTGTGATTTAATTAATGTAATTTTAATAATTTCAGATTCTCTCCTACCTCCAAGCTACATATCAGAGTGTGCGGAGATGAATGCACGGCTAGATAGTCTGATGTCGAAATGGACTCTGTATGAAAACCCACTTATCAGAGAACAATACTTGGCTAAGACTAAACACAAATGGCAGAAAACTAAAAGTAAAAGAAATGTATGTATTAATATTATATACCAAGCAAATTCCAAGTGTCTAGTAACACCTTTTGGAAATATTATTTTAACGTCAAAGTTCCTACATTTTTGTACTAGCTGTTGCTCGCGACATTATCAGCGTGAAATTGAAAATTATAACCTATGTTACTCACAGTTAAATTACGTTTTTAACTGTGAAGGATTTTTTTAAATTTGGCCCAGTAATTATTGAGTTATCTCACAACATACAAATCTTTCCTTTTTATAATATTGGTATAGAATTGATATAGATATAGATAAGAGTGTATTGTGAATAAAGATAATTAACATAATGGTTATATGACAAACTTATAAAATTTCAGGTTGTGGCATTATGGCAAGGAGGTTCTGTTACCGAATTTAATGAAATATCAAAATTTCTCTCCAAAAACTTAAACAACGATCACAATCTGACAATGTTGGCGTCAGCTGAAGATGGCCTATCTCTGGAGCCTGATGATCTGGTGGTTTGCAGCAAAACATACGAACTGCCCGAGATACCTCTGTCACAAATATCTATATGCAGTTTTAATGGTTAGTTGACATTTTTGTATCTAATTGAGAAAATTAAAATCCTGACCTTAAGACCCTTGAATCTCCGGCATTATTACATTTTAATGTGTGCAAAGGAAATAGTTTCATATTTTCATACAATAAAGAGAGAATTTTTATATCCTGAGTATAGGGAGTGATAACTGAGATGATGTATGATAAAGTTATGTGGAGAACAAAAACCTGTCACGCCGACCCTACAGGAGTAGGATAAGGAGGAAGATAAGATTAGTTTCTATATTCCTTGTCAAGCTAGATGTTTTATAACTTTTTTTTAATTTAATTAGTTATATTGGACTAGGTCAGGTAGTTGGGAATTGGAAAGTTGGAACCAGTTGTTCAGTTAGATGGTTGGTCCCTTTACTAAATTACATAAAAATGTTATTCCAGGTACAACATTAAAAGCAGCAGACATGAGATCCTGCCTGCTGATGCTGAGCGAGGAGTGCCGGCTGCGCGAGCTGACGCTGCACTGCGCGCAGGTCAACACTATTATCGTGATGATGACAGGCACCCTCCACATCAGCAACTGCATGCTTGCTGATGTCTCCAACAACTCACAGGTACACTAATGTCTTCAATGCAAACATAATGAAACACATTCAATGCCATCATCATTTTAGTGTACGCGAGTGTAGTGACCATTTAATTTGTTTTTGAATTTCACTTGAATTTTTTAAGTGTTAATCAAAATGTTACAAATTTATTTCGTTACAGAGGGATTTCGCACAAGGTATCGTGGCGAAGGCCGGAGCAAAGATTGTTATAGAAGATTGCACATTTGAAAACTTCTACTCTGGTATTGTTGTTCACAAAGGAGCACAGGTAATTTATTTTTACATTTAAAAAAAAAATATTTAGATTCACTATTTCGTAGAATTAAAATGAATTATTTTAACATTTATGTGATAATAATTTATGGTTTACTATAATACATTTTTTCTATTCTATTCTATTGGAATATTTGGTTATATATATATTTGGTTATATATTTGGTTTTTGCTTTTAATTCCTGCTTCCTTTAATATAAATAACAAACAAATATGGCATTTATTTAATGATTATGTGTATTTTACAGGTTGAGTTAAAGAAATGTCTCCTGAAGCAATGTGGTGTGGGCATCCAGATGTACTCCGGCTCCCGCGTCTCGCTGGACAGTACTGTCATAGCAAACTGCTCCGAGCAGAGCATACGCTACGAAGTGTACGACGGCTGTGCTAATATTGACGAGTGAGTATCACAAAGTATTACAGACCAGCTGTTCCCATACAGCTCCGCTCGCCTGATTTAACTTTATTTTAATTTTTTTTATATTTCGTAAAACTTTTATTTGTTAATGTCCAAATTCAAAAGCGTAAATGACAATGAATGTCATTGCCTAAATTTATCGTTACCAAGGAAAACTTACTCCTATGCTGCTATTGGCTTATAGTATTCGTCCCGTATCGCACATTTTTTTCTAATTTACTCACCACTAAATTATACAGAAACACCAGAAAATAGCCCGTAAGAATATTGTAATTTTAGGGATTTTAATTAAAACATATATTATTAGTTGGAATGTTTAAAAAGAGCAGTCGAAAAGCTATAAAACTTGTTTTTTTTTTCAGATCGGAAGATCTACAGATAATGCCGAATTGTACGATTGGTTCTGGAAATTTAGATAAGGAAGTTTTAACTGTTAACCATGATGTTGACTTATTTTAAAATTACTTGTAAACAACCAAAAAGTTAAGTTTTATGTTGTATTTCTGTGTATACTAGATTGCAGAAAATTTATTTTACCCACTATAGTAGACACTGATAAAATCATACTTCATACTAATATTATAAATGCGAAAGTTTAGATGGATGGGTGGATGTTTGTTAGA
>DVQG01000944.1:0-12276 GCA_018231605.1 Papilio ambrax
TCGGTGGATTCAAGTGGCCGCTTGCTCGTTTGCCACCTAATATTATGAAAAAAAATGTAGAGCTTTACTTACATTTTGAGGTTAGAAGAAAGCATTTCATTTGGTGAACCTAACTTTAACATTCCATAGCTAAAAATTGCGTCTACTCTGTCATTTTGGGCTTAGCACTATACTATAAAATGTATAGAAAAAATAAAAATATACACAGGAAAAAAAACTTCATCTTTCGGTTTTATCAGACAATTTCTATTGGAAATATTTCAGCTCGTCCATTGTGCTCTGAAGCCCATTCTATGTATTGTCCGTACGTGAATCGGGGACATTTCCCCGCCACCAAATTCATTGGTCTCAGCCACTGGTCGGTAATGGCACACGTAGAGAATAAATGTAGAGCTTTTTAAATGTAGCACTTTATCTGGAGCTCTTGGTTAACTGGTCAATCCGTGCGACCACGTAATTTGTACGCGATTCAGATATCAAAGTACAAGATTTATAAATGCCATTTAAATGTAATGCGTATTACAGTTCCTGGCCACATTTGACAGTTGGCGGTGAAAATACTCTCATTAATTTGGTAGAAAGAAATCTAGCTCTTGATATTCTAATGGGATAAAAAGACATCTTAGCGGTCGACTATATTATTTTATGTGCCAATTCGATTTATCATATTAATTTGTGTAGTGCATTCTAATCGTGCTCTAACATTTGTGTATTTTAAACGTAGCTAACTGAAACATCTGCTCTCTTCTGTTTAACCCTTCTGTTATATCTTTCATCTCACTCAGGTAACGAAACGTGACGCGTCCTTGAAATTCTATAATTTATGTTCAATAACCTACGTTAATTAGGATAAGATTAATAATAGAAAACGGGTGTAATTAAGAGAACATAAGCCATTATGTATCATTTATTAAAAGCCGTGTCCAGTAATTGATATTGCATGCGTTGTGTAGCTATTAGCAGATTGGGGGCCTCCCTCTCCCTTCTATAGCTGTTTGAATATCGTTCGCATGACAAATGGTTGGCGAGACAAGGGGCTTATTTATGAATACCATAGATACACGAATACGCCTAATGACTACACGTCACTAAGCCTTAACGACGTTTTAAAATTAATACTATAGGCATTAATAAAAAAAAAAATAATTAAAGTTTCCCAGCTTTAGTTAAGAACAGATTATTGGCGTATGGTGTTAATTCGAAATTTATTACTGATTGCAATGCTATTAACAAAAATTCAATAATGAAGCTCAATTTTATTAAATAGCCGTAAAATTTGTTGTATTTAATAATAATTATGATAGTTTTATTTATAATCTTCTTAGTTTGAGAGAGCAAATGCAAGCGCTATACTAAAATATGTTTATGTGCATTGTTACTTAGATGAGCATGTATTTTCGTTATATTTCCCAGTATTCGACCTCATAATAATTTAGGGAAGAAGCCTCTAAATGAGTAGTCGTTTGTCAGAACCGCGAATGTAACTTCAACTTGTCATCCGTTGCTATGACAACGATACAGTAAACAGTTTTATAAATTACTTGCCAAATGACGTCATAAAATAGGCGCCAGTAAACGCAATGGTAAAGAAAGTTTAAGCTATTTATTAAGCAAACACGTATACTGGTTATCTCGCGATAACCTAGCCAGCTTTCAAATAGCCAAGCTACTTCATTTACCAATGAAGACGTACATATATGTACATACATTTGAATGACGCATGTACTTTTGTTTCAGATGGGAAACGAAAGCAGATTGTGGATGAGGCGGCGCTGTTGTAGGTGAACGGTGGCAGAATGGCGCGAGCGCGGACGCGGGCCTGGGCGCTTGCGTTCCTCATTGCATGTGTAGCGTCGCTCACCAGGGCCTACCTCATCCTCGTGCCCGACACCGCGCCGCCCGGACACGTCGTGCTCGACGCAGCCGTCTACAAGCTCGGCTCAGAACGAACTTACACAATAGACGTACACCGTACTGCAAACTTCGTGCATCATGTCCTCCGAGTCAATAGAACCTCCGGTCTTGTCACCCTCAGGAAAAGACTGCGATGCGATGGAGTACTCTATCCTAACCTCTTTACCTTCTACGTAGACTCGACTTCGGAACGAATACGCGATATAGATTACTACAGCCTTCCTATTAGAATATTAGTTACGGGAGAAGACTGCAGTAGACGACACGCTGATCTCTATGATATTGATTTCGATCGGGTCTACGATCAAGATGATGCCGCATTACAATATGAAGATGATCATACCAGAGACAAACGAGCGGCACACTATTATCAACCAGAGATAATAGATTGGAGATTAATGGAAGAGGAAGAAGAATTACTTTCTAGTCAATTTAAAGTGCTATCGACAGCGTATCCGTGGACGAGTGCAGTTTTCGAGGACTTTGCAGCGCGAAATAGAAGTAGAAAGAAAAGATCTCTGCCATTACCTTTCGATATGGCGATAGATGTTAAGATAGCCGAGGCTAAGCAATGGATCTCTGAAACGTATGCCAGTTTCTCAATACCGACTACTGATCGGTGGCAGGGAATATGTCTTAAACAATCACAATTTATAAATTCGTTAACAGCGTTCCTCCCGCGTACTATTCAAAAGTTTTGTAAAGTTCAATTTTTGGATGTCAGCGACCCTAGATTCGTGATCGAGAGCAGTCAAGGTGATCTTGTAGCGAGTAGCGACATGTGCATACAAGAACCGATGTGGAAGGTGTCTGTCCTGTTTACCTTTAACTGTGACAAATCGAACATCGTAGACTCCGACCACAGACTAAAAATAGTTTACCATCATCAGGAACTTAATGATACAGATATTGCTCGTAGAGTTAAGAGAGAATTACGAAACCAGTCACCTTACTTCGAGCAAGCATTGTACGTGGCTTCTGTTGCTGAGGAACAGCCACCAGGTGTAGTCGTTACAACTGTCAGAGCTCGGTAAGTGTCGTACAAAATTACCAAAATCTGTAGTAAGAAGTATTTTAATTATCAAAGACTAAACATTACTTGGCTTCTATTAATATTAATGTTATTTTATTAAAGGTTAACTGAATATTAAAGCAGTCATATAATTTGTTTATTTCCAAGATATCTGTTTAACTTCATTAGATAAATTTAATATGTACATTTATTTGTAATACGACAAAATTAAAAGTATAAAACATACCTAAAAGAACTTTTAGATACGAAGCACTTAGAGGGTTTCGCATCCAGCTTTAAGGAAATTGACTATAAAAAGAAATGTCACTACGATAAAATTATTTTCAGTATTATTTTCCCCTGCCCACTAATGCCACTAACAGGCGTTGCAGCCAACCGCTTCACCCCGCTCAATGATCCGTGAATGGCAGGATCATAACGACTTAGCAGGATTCACATTATTAAACCTTTCATCGTAATACTACCGCCAATAACGAATAGTTAGCATTAATCCATTTAAGGAGATAAATAATACAAAGTTTACCTACATATGTATCAATTAAACTCATAAGAAATCTATCCCTTAGTATAGTTACTACTGAACTCTTAAAAATTCCGAAGGTTATCATTAAATAACAAACAACTTCTGTACCTTTTGGAAAGGAATAGATGCATTAGTCATCCAAGCCGCCAGACGAGTGAAACCTTGAATGTGAAACAACACGGTCCGTAAGACACAAACCATCCGCCCCGTCAATTGGCTTTAAGCTCGTTAGGCTTTTATGATGTCATTCGTTTCATGACGTCACGAGCCGGAGCATTGTTGCCAGACAATGGCCGCCAGACCATAAAACTAAACTAGCTTAATTCATATTGATGACATTTGCATCATGCCAGACAGACATAACCATATGACTACGTAATTCAAAGATTTGTTGCAAAGATACCCTCTCTTTCTAACTTGTATCATGTTCAAATATTAGACATTCTAACGACAAACAGAACTTCTTGAACACCTACCCAGAAATCCATATTAGGAACCGTTTCCTCCATTACGCATGTTAATTAGACTAAAAAATTTAATGGACGACCATAAAATATACCACACTTCTTTAACAGGGACCCTGAGAATAGCCCAGTGACGTATTCAATGTCAAGTTTATTGGACTCTCGTTCGGCGGGCATGTTCGCGGTGGACACCAGGTCAGGCGTGGTCACAACGCAAGCGAGACTAGATAGAGAGAGATTAGACGTGCACTACTTTAGAGTGGTCGCGCAAGATGACACATTCCCGCCTAGAAGTGGTACTACAACACTCCAGGTAATCAAAACGATAGAAACAAAATAATTTAAGTTTTCCTAAACAAATACCGTAAGAAATTTTATATGTTATATACTTACATGAAAAACAGTGATTATCAGAATTCTCACAAATTTAACCGAGTTCAAGATTTTTTTAGATAAATTAATAAGCTTTAAATCAATACTCGTATATTTAAAGGGCTATTAGCTAATAGCCGTATTTATCATTAGTTACTTAAAAGTATCTTTTTCCTAGATAAACGTACTGGATTGCAATGACCACGCGCCAGTGTTCGAGATGCAACAGTACGAGGCGTCAGTTCGCGAGGGCGCCAGCGCCGGCACCACCGTCCTTACGCTTAAGGCCACCGACCAAGATATCGGCAACAACGCACAAGTATAAGCATAAATATACTTATTTAGAAGATCAGATACTAAGAGTATTTTACTAAGACAGTGGTTGCTTGCCACTTCGCCCTCGTGAAATTAAAAAAATAATAAAAAATATAGGCCAGTAGCTTTTTTGAAATCGGCCTAGTAGTTTTTGAGTTATTTCAATACACACAAAAATACCTACTTCTCCTCTTTATACAATTTGTATAGACTAATAAACTTTTCTTTGCAGGTTGAGTATACGATAGACTCAGTATCAGCGGACAGTCTTAATCCAGAGGATGTTAATGAATCTATGGAAGGTGATAACGAACAATCTAGCGCACCTGAAGTGTTCCGTGTAGACGGCAGGAGCGGCGCGCTGCTCACGAGAGCGCCTTTAGACAGGGAGAAGGTCTCCAGATACACTGTCATTGTGAAAGCGACGGATCAAGCGAGTCCTGTATCAGATAGGCTTTCTAGCAGGTAATAGTTTAACAAATGACAATATAAGAAGTATACATTGGAAAGCCGTAATTTCTTGTTAAAAGAAGGTTACGAGAGTATTATAACTAAATGATGTCATTAACTTTTTTAAATACCCATAAACAATTCCGCTATTATACGATATTTATATTCTGTCGTGTTTTAGTGCCACAATCCACGTGAACATAATAGACGATAATGACAACTACCCGCAGTTCAGCGAGAAGACGTATACTGTCACCGTCGACGAGGACATCAGCGTCTCCGATAACCCCATCATTGCCAAAATCAAGTAATTGTTTGTGCATTTATTTATATTTTAAACAACATTGCAACATAGCTACTAAGTTACATGATACAAAAACATGTTTTCTGGTATGAATCTACTTCTAAAAACAAAAGAGAAACTTTCCTATAAGATAAGATTATTCCAGCACATTACCTTATGAAGTTTTACAACAGACTTCCATTAAAGATCCTTTAAAATATTCTTCGCACCAAGATAAAATTCAAATAGATAGTGTTTATTCGTTGGCCGTCTTGAAGTTTTATCGCACGTTAGAACTCCTGCCGCGTCTGGACGTCGAAATTTATGCGTCCATAATAAATTGTTGCTTACAGCTAGGATGTTACGCTTCGTACACATTGCGTTTGCGGCTTTGTACAAATCTGTTCAATTTATAATAACAGCAGCTACCGGTATTAAAACTTACACCATTTATCATACACATAAAATAAATTGTGTACTCACAACATGGGAGTGGCTTGGAAAGAGAAATAGCTTCAATAAATGTTAAATTTATCATATATACAAGCTAGATAAAGTATAGAAAGTATTGTATATAGATTAAAAGTTGGTAGAGGTAAGATTTAAGTTCTATTTTGTGAATACATTAACTAAATGCAAAGTTTAAAACGTATTCAACAGGATGGAACATTACATAAATAGTATAGAATAAAACACGCTTCTACGAGTGTCTATACTCTATTTCATGTCTTTTAAACTAACTTTAAAGTTCACGCGTTAGTGGAAAATGTCTGGAGGAGTTTCCGAGGCTAACATAGTTTACGTATAAACAGTCGTCTCGCTAAAAGCTTTCTAAAAACAACCATTTCTGTTACACCAAGTAAACGATACTTTGACATCCTTAGTATTTTCTATGCAGTTTCATATGTTCTATTTTTACTTGTTACAATTTAAGTAAACTGTAAATGTTCATCATCGTCATTATAAATCTGCCCTAGTCCATACTGAACGACGACACAGTATGTACTGGTATCCCATCCATCTCTACGCTCTCCTATCTATCTGCCGTCATATCTGTATTTACTCCCTTACATATCATCTTACTTTCACATAATCCATTCATACTTTCATCGGTCTTGCACTACCTTTATAGCCACATTTAATCTTAATAACTAGTACGTGTTATGTGAAATACTCTCACAACACTTTATCTGTTATCAGAGCTAGTGACGCGGATGTGGGAGCCAATGCTGCGATCCGCTACGCCATTATAGGAGGCAACACGCAGATGCAGTTTTCCATCGACAGCCTCAGCGGCGATGTGGCGCTCGTCAAGCCCCTAGACTACGAACAAGTGCGGAACTACCGACTTGTGATAAGGGCACAAGGTTTGTAAAAGTGTTTTATTGTAAGTAAAAGTAAATTTACTACTCTTTGGGAATTGGTGACATTTGAGTTAAACAGTTCTATCAGATCTTTCGCAATTATAATACCTACAAAATTGTATAAAATATTCCTTACGAATTAGATGAAACTGAAACCATACTTAAAGGGTTTTCCAAAAAGATCGATTATTCTTACTAAACTTAAATTCATGTTTCGGCGAACAAAAAACTTCATGTTTTTACCTTAATTGGTATCGTTAGACGACGTATTGCCACGCGACATTTGACGTAAACAAATGACTTCAGATGGCGGGAGTCCGTCGCGGTCAAACACGACACAGCTGCTGGTGAATGTGAAGGATGTCAATGATAACGCGCCCAGGTTCTACACCTCGCTGTTCCAGGAGTCCGTCAGTGAAAATGTACCCGTCGGGTACAGCATTGTCAGGGTGAGTTATGACAATAGTCATTATCAATAGATAATAACGACAGGATTAATGTCCAAAGTGGAACAATTTCGTGTTTCATTAATAATTGCAGATTTTTTTTTACTATCACGGGGGCTTTGTCGCGCAGCGACGATAAATCCCCATAAGTCTAAAACTCACAAAACTGAATTATCCAACTGCTTTCTTAAACAGTTGTCGGCCAACTTAAATGCCATCCCGGCCCCGTCCGTAGACGGGTAAGCCAGTATAGTGTTTTAAGTGACCGACATTACATCCATAACCTTTAAAATAATTATATCTAAAACGCTCGTTCCGAACACACTCCAATACAACATGCTGAACATCTTCAACTACACCACACTCACTACAATTGGGTGTAATAATTGCAGATGTAATAAAAGATTTTTCCTATAGGTGCAAGCTTATGATGCCGATGAGGGTGTGAACGCTGAACTGACGTATACTTTAGCGGACAAAGAGTACAACGGCAACAACGATCTGCCGATCAGCATCGATCCTCGTTCTGGCTGGGTCTATACGTCAGCACAGCTCGATAGAGAAGTCCAGCCTAAATACCAACTGCAGGTGAACTACACTACATATTATTTACCTTCATAATCTTACTAATATTATAAAAGCGAAAGTTTAGATGGATGGGTGTTTGTTAGAGTTTGTAGCCTAAACGGCTGAACGCTGATGAAATTTGACGTAGACATACAGGGTAATCTGGAAAGATACATAGGCTACTCACTTTTGTTTTGTATAATTTCACGCGGACTGAGTCGCAAGCAAAAGATAGTCAAGAATATTTTTTGGCCATCTAAATTTCTATAAATTCCTATACAGGTAACAGCAACAGACGGTGGTGTTCCACCACGTTCAGCAACAGCGTCAGTGGCGGTTGTAGTGCAGGATGTTAATGACAACGACCCAGTTTTCTCACCGCCGCAGTACGAAGTGGAACTGGCTGAGGATGAACCTCCTGGCACACCAGTGGTTACTGTAACCGCAACCGATGCAGATGAGGATAATAGGTAAATACATTCTACAAAGCGAGATTTCCTTTACTTAACATTATACAAATGCAAAAGTAGTAAATTAAAGATTGCTATATTTTTGAATTTATGTAACCATTTTCCATTCACGTTATAGAAGTAGACTAAGCTTAATCATCGTCACTGCATTAAAATCATTATAAAAACAACGACAAGCTCTAAAATGTCTTCTTTATAGGTTGCATTACGAGATCACGGGTGGGAACACACGCGGTCGTTTCTCCATCACGTCTCAGAACGGTCGTGGTTTGATCACGGTGGCGCAGCCGCTCGACTTCAAGCAGGAGCGGCGCTACGTCCTCACCGTCACCGCCACTGACTCCGGCGGCCGCGCCGACACCGCCATGGTGTACATCAACATCACTGACGCTAACAACTACGCACCGGTCTTTGAGAATGCACCCTACACTGCTTCGGTGAGTAACTAATAAACTTGTAAATAAATTCTATAAGTGCACTCACACCAGGTAAAACTTTCAATCTACTCGAAAAGGCAAACATTTTTTTGATACTTCTTGTTCTTCAGAATTTATTTCTTTAGAAGAAACTTAGAAAGAACTCAGTAAAATAATTTCGTAGCTAAAAAATACAACGAAACGAATCTTACTTCTCAATTTAGTTTTCAGAATCTTAATTTGCATTTCTCATAGTGGTTCTCTCCATACGATCAAACACAAAATGTTTCAAACATCACCAGGTATTCGAGGACGCGCCAGTAGGCACGACAGTGTTGGTTGTGTCGGCGACAGACAGCGACGTTGGCGTGAACGCGCAGATAACGTACAGCCTCAGCTCGGAGATCTCCAACGAGGCGGTCGCGCATCACGACCGGGAATTCCTTATCAACCCTCACACTGGAGCCATTACCACCAACAAGCTGCTCGACAGGGAGACTATGAGCGGTAAGTACAAAATTATAAATGTCATTTCAATAACTAAACTGGTAAAGCTAACTGTAAAAAGTAATCTTACTAATCTGACTAAAATTAAAAAATTCGAAAGTTTGAATGGATTGATGTTTGTTGGAGTTTATAGCTTAAACGGCTCAATGGATCTCGATGAAATTTGGCACACATATACTACATAATCTGGAAGAGCACATAGAGTACTTATAATTTTTTTTTAATTTCGCGCGGACAAGGTCGCGAAGGCTAGTGTTTCACAAAATATTACTTCTTTCCAGGGTATCTTCTGACGGTGACGGCTCGAGACGGGGGTGTTCCTTCTCTTTCTGACACAACAGATGTCGAGATATCAGTTGTAGACGTTAACGACAACGCGCCAGTGTTTAAGCAACAGTTGTACACTTCTAGCATTATGGAGGATGCTCTAGTTGGTATGAAATTGATCATTATGTAATGTAACGCCTTGTAATAGTTCCAAGTAACGAAAAATTGCGCCTGAATTTTTGAATGTGGAGATATTCAAATAATTCTGCTTTAATTTTTCAGGTACGTCAGTAACGCAGGTGAGTGCGTCAGACGCGGACGTGGGTCTGAATGGGCGCGTGCACTACGAGCTGGCGACGCGCGAACGCGAGGAAGGGTCTTTCGCACTGGACGCAGCGTCCGGTGTATTGCGCACTAACAAGCCGCTGGATAGAGAGTCTGTTGCTATCTATGACCTCAAGGCCCTCGCGATTGATGGTGGTACCCCGCCGCAGAGCTCCAGTGTTAGTATTTCTATCTATCTATCTCTCTCTCTCTCTCTCTCTCTCTCTCATTCACTCTCACACCCTCTCTCCGTTTTCCTCTATCTGTACTTCTCCTTCTAGAAGTTGTACTATTCTACTTCCCAAGCATCAAATAATAATCAAATTCAAATCAATTTCAATGACAAGCTCTAAAATCTAGCACCTTCATAGTTTGCATTACAAGATCACCGGTGGAACACACGCGAATTTTTCTCCATCATGTATAATTCTTCTAACATTATTTAGTTGTTTTTTGACTTTACTTTTGCGGATCGAGTCAATGTTTTAATATCTTCGAGCTCTCTATACTGATAATTCTTTAAACATGTTACAATTCACAGGTGGTGATTCACATCAAAGTGGAAGATATAAATGACTCGCCTCCCGTGTTTGAAAGTGACTGCCTTACATTCTACATACCAGAGAATAGTCCTATAGGGACTACTGTCGGAGAAATAAGAGCCCATGATCCGGATGAAGGAGCAAATGCTGTCATACATTATTCTATCAAAGGTGACTATTACTTCTTACTAGGTTACGTCGGAAGAGTCCCTAACACGCACTTAAAATCACTGTAGTAGTAGAAACATTCAAAAATGTATTTAAAATATGACTTGTCACTTCTATGCGAGTTTGTTTAAATTGTTAAAACATTTTCTTCTTGTTTTAATTTTCCCTTTATAATTTAAACACACATTTTTATTGTTCTGATTATTTTGTTAATAGCACAAAACCACAGGGACTATATGGACTGTAAGTTCTTTTACAAAAGCTTTATTAGTAAAAGAGCTTTAAAATTTCTTAACAAATACCAAGAGATACTTTGATTAAAAGTATTTTTCTCGTTCAGGTGGTGATGATTCAAACAGTTTCTCATTAGAAACACGTCAAGGGTCGGATAAAGCGGAGCTAGTTACGATGGTGGATTTAGATTATGAAAGTCCGAGAAAGAAATACGAATTGGTCATCCGCGCGGCCAGCCCGCCGCTCTGGAATGACGTAAGAGTGGAAGTGTTAGTCACTGATGTGAACGACAACGCGCCAATGATGAAGGACTTTCAGATCATCTTCAATAACTTTAAGGACTGTTTTCCTGTGGGACCATTTGGTAGAGTGCCCGCTTATGATGCCGATGTTTCTGATAAAGTAAGTCGAAAAAAAAACTAGAACAAATAAAAATCGTCTCTTTAAAAATCTTTATAATTTAGCGCCTGATAAAGTACCTAGACATTATTGTTTTCCCAAGTAAAAGTCATAGTTAGTTTTAATTTTTTCTTGATATTGCAGCTTCAATATCGAATTCTATCCGGGAACAACGCAAATCTTGTTCTATTGAACGAAACGACCGGCGCCATGACACTGTCGCCGCAACTCAATACAAACGTCCCTAAATTGGCTACAATGGAGATATCAGTTACAGGTAACTACATAAATAGACACTACAATACACTAATTTTTAATCACCATTCCAAATTAAAATGACCATTGTGCGCAACTTTCAGCTTACATATCAAGTCAGATATCAAAAGTTTTACTTTTTTACTCACAGACGGCGTAAACGAAATCAAAGCGATGATGCAGTTATCAGTGCGGCTGATCACCGAGGAGATGCTGTTCAACTCCATCACCGTGCGGCTGAACGACATGACGGCGGAGCAGTTCCTGTCGCCGCTGCTCGGATTCTTCATCGACGGTCTGGCGGCCATCGTGCCCTGCCCCAAGGAGAATATCTATGTCTTCAGTGTGCAGGTTACTTATTTTAAAAACTGTATCATTAGAAACAATTAGTCTTCTGCCAACTGTTGCAGATAATGACGATATCCTTAGATGCTTTTCTCGAACAACCGTACTTAAATTATTATCATTTTACAAATGTCAAACAAGGTAGCTATTAAAGACAGTTTTCCGCGATGTTTCCCATGTTAAACACGATCATGTTGTGTCCAAATCAGGACGACACCGATGTCACGGGAAACATCCTGAACGTGTCGTTCTCCGCGCGGCGGCCGGAGGCAGAACTAGGCGCGGCGAGCGACGCGGCGCAGTTCTACTCGCCCACGCACCTGCGGGAGAGGCTTTACCTCAACCGCGCCACGCTCGCTAGGCTGGCTACAGTACAGGTAAATAATATAATTCTGTTCCTTTACCAGCTAACCATATGTCTCAGCTTAGGGTTGACTTCACAAATATCTTTAAACTTATTTGACAATTTATGCAGGTTTCATCACCATGTTTTTCTTTACCTTAAGAACGTCGAGCAAATTATGTACATATGAAATTTGAAAAATCGACAATCTCATTGGTACTATTAGATAACTTATTTAATTGATACTGTCGCTTTAAACTCAGAGCAACACTTCT
>DVQG01000945.1:0-12263 GCA_018231605.1 Papilio ambrax
GTCCTTTTTTTAGGTAGATCAACAGGTTTATATAAATCAATAGATTAAAATATTTAGACCACTTGTACACCCACGAATGTCTCTATAAGCAGAGTTTTGTTGCCGGTTTCTCCCAAATTGGAATAAAACCACAAACACTTGACACTGGCCCCATCCGCTGTGGGAGAGCCATAAACAAGAAATAGAATAGAATAGAATCTCGGAGTCAAATTCATTTACAGTGTTTAATGGATTATTGTATTTACTGCCTTCTTTTTAAAATACACAAATAAGAGAGATATACAATGGTCACAGACAGATTTATAACTCGTTATATTAATAAGTAATCACGTAAATTTGTATCGATTAACGAAAGAAAATTGAATTAGGTGAATGAAATCAACGTAATAGAAGACTGCTAGTTATTGATGTACATAGAGATAGAGAATGTATCAGTAAATAGAGACTGTTTACAAATATACAAAATGAGATATACATAATTAATACAACTCCCAGACTGTAATTGGCTCTTGTTGATATGAGACAAATGATTGAAATTGAAATATTACAGTACAGTACCTCAGTACAATATGTAGTATGTATTTCAGTATGCAAACATTAAATTTAGTTTTTAATTGCTGAGGAGAGGAATGTTTGATGTTTTAATTGTTAACTACACATAAAATTAAGTAATATTTTAATTATATCCAGCGTGAATTGCAATATTATGTAAAAAAATATGGCTCAGTTCAAGGAGTTAAAAAAAAATCACTTAATTCTTTTCTCTAAATTTTCTTTACTCATAAATATCATTGCACGTACTTTAAGATATTCATGTTACCGCGAGTTTTTATCATTCTTTAATAATACACTAGCGGTTGCTCGTGAATTTGTCCGCGTGTAGTTAAAAAAGTAATAATTTTAATAAATACGTGGTGATAACGTCGCTTTTTATCGGTGAACAAAATTTTAAAATCGACATAATAGTTTTTGATTTATTACAATACCTACATACAAAAATACATTTTTTTTAAGAATTAGATTATTGTCATCCCTTTCACATCATCATCATCATCATCTTTCTCCTTATCCTACTCCCCTAGGTTCGGCGCGACAGGTTTTTGTCCCCTTGTCACCCCTTACACACTCATTGGTAAAAAGTGTCTGCGACATGAGTTAGTTAAAGTGTTACGGCTGTGGAACACTATGGTCAAACATGAACGAATGGTAACATGCTATACGAATAGTAACCTGTTCACAGGCAAACCTCCAGATGTGCTTGCTTTTGGAATTACCCTGATGATGACAATGGTTTTGGTTGCTGGAATAAAAAAGTCACTGGCTTTTAACAATGTACTAAATGCTATCAACCTAACTGTATGGGTGTTTATCATAACCGCTGGACTGTTTTACGTCGATGTCGCTAACTGGACTGAACATAAAGGATTCTTACCCTACGGTTGGAGTGGTGTAAGTAAACAAAATTTCTGAACATGAGATTTTCATATATCATCCACTCAAATTGTATAATGTATTGGAGAATTCATTTCCCCATAGGTTTTTAGCGGTGCAGCGACTTGCTTCTACGCGTTTATAGGATTTGATATCATTGCAACTACTGGTGAAGAGGCCAATAATCCCAAGAAGTCCATCCCTCTTGCGATTATACTGAGTCTGGGCATTATAACAATAGCATACGTCAGCGTTTCCTTAATTCTGACTTTGATGGGTGGGTATATTTAAACTTATAGTATTGTGTTACAATAAAATTGAAACGCGGTGTTTTATTACAATAATTTAAATAAAATTAAAGTAATCGATACTAAAATTATATTAAACAATGTTATAGCATCCTATTTTTATAAGCAATATATGAATAGGTGTCGTATTTCCACATACCATCGGTATTTCAAAATATTTGTTATGCTAGTTTTGATCCATTAGTGTTATATTACGAGTACATTTAATAATGCAATGAGGTTATTACACTATTACCTAAACAAACTGGTATAGCTTACAATGCTATATTGTACATTCAAAACATGCAAATTCCACCTAAATTGCATTAATAAATGGAATATCTGAAACGTATTTGTCATGTGTAGTTCAATTTCAATAATGGCTTGTTTATGATTGGCATAAAATTAACTAACTAATATTATAAATGCGAAAGTTTAGATCGACGGATGTTTGTTAGAGTTCTAAATTGCTGAACGGATCTCATTGAGATTTTGCAAAGTCGTAGAGGATACTCTGGAAGAACACATAGGCTACTCACTTTTGTTTTTTTAAATTCCACACGGACGGAGTCGTGGGCGAAAGTTAGTAAATAAATAAATAGATGTAGCTATAATTTTTAGCTATTATCTAAGTATTTTGTATACTTTATGTAACATTGTGTTAAAATAATAATATCACGATAAATACCAGCCAACAGCTATTATTAAAATGAGCAACGTTTGTTCATAAAATATTAAAATTTTAACGACGTCATCGTAGCATTGTAAAAAAATGTTGTATTCAATATTTCTGTTCACAATAAGAAATAACATCAAGAGAAAAAATAATTACAGTGGAAGTTCCGTGCTATCTTAAAAAAAGAACTATTTTAACTCTATAAATGTGATAATAAAAACTTGTACCGTATTTTTCTGCAGGCCTTGAGGCGTTTCCATTTTAAAATGTATTTCTCAATTTTCTCCTCCTAGATATTGCAGTACATCAAAACAAACCTGTGGCTTCTGTCTAGTCTGTGCTTTGTGTAGGCGCCAATAGGGTGAATAAAATTGTAACAGCTACCTACAAAGCACAGCTTTATTTTAAAAATTTCCATAGAGTAACGAGATTGTAATGTTCCTTACAATATTAAGTAGTACTTTTGAAGAATCTCAAAAAAAATAATGTATAATCTAATACTTCACAACACTACATTTTAGTATATGTCATCATATAAGTTCTCATAGTTGTCAGAAGAACACTATAGTTGTTTAATAGTAAATAATAAGAACAAAAGGAACCGCACTTATAAAACTTGATAACAAACTTGGTAGTATTCAAATTATTAAAAACTCACAGAAGAACTTTCCGTATTGTAGTTATGATATAAATTTTTCATAGCGTAAGGATTCTAAAGTTGTTGCAGCAGTCACTTTCTCAAATAGCTAAAGACTTTCCTCGAATTTTTATCAATGTATACCTGAAATATAAAAGTGAGCAATTTTAACTTTAATTTCTCCGTGCTGAATTGGGAAAATAGTTTTCAAGGTATATTGTAGTTATATAGTAACTACTAAGGGCTGTTTCTTTTAGTGCCCTACGACGAAGTGGATACCACCTCAGCCTTAGTGCAAATGTTTGCCTACGTCGATGCACCCACCTGTAAATTCATTGTGGCATTAGGTGCTCTGGCTGGTCTTACTGTCGCTATGTTTGGGTCTATGTTCCCTATGCCGAGGATTCTTTATGCCATGGCTCAAGACGGTCTCATCTACCGGTGAGTATACAATTAAGTAGTACGTCTACATTTGTTAATTTACGAATGTTTTTTATTTGGCTTCTTTATTTGGCAGCTAATTTTAAGTCCAAATTTTAAATTTGGTATTAAAAGCAATAATATTATATTACTTAAAAACATTTCCAACTAAATACATTTCAATTTACTCATTGAATATTAAAGTGTAAATTAAACTAAATAAAACATTAATAAACAATTAATTTATCTAAAGATCCAAAAAAACATCATTTTAGACACTACAAAATAATTTTGTTTCTGTGATTGATATAGTGGTGATCATTTTTAAATTCTTCATTTATCAGTCCTCTAAGCGGCTTATCGCCTAACACTGGATCGCCGACATTTGCTACGGTCATCGGAGGTATCACTGCGTCTTTGGTATCCTTGGTCGTGCCACTTGAAATCCTCGTTGAAATGATGAGTATTGGTAAGTTCTCTTTGGTTTCTATTAGCAGCCCGTATTCTCTGTTTCAGCATAAAGATGTTCAACCGACGTCGAATAACTAATTTAAAACTTTTACCTCACGAATCTGGGTAAATTTATCAGAACTTTTTATCTTACTAAAAGCTAACAAGCTAACGTTCTTTCGTTAGTTTCTATTTGATTTTAAAAATAATTAATCAAAACTTCGTAATGATGTAATGAAATAAAATCCCAGAAAACCTAACCATTTACAAAATTACATTTGTGTACAAATGTACAAATTCAAATTGCAATATGTGAAATAACAGAATGTGAAAAATAACATTCAGTTAATTATTACAAAATCCGCAGGGACACTTATCGCTTACACGTTGGTTTCGACATGCGTGCTGATTTTGCGTTATCAGCCCAATGCTAACAACCTGATCGAACTGCTGCCTCAAAGTTTACGCACGCCGAATGTACCGGAGGGCACTGCTGTGCGGAGAGAAACTATATTAGAGGTCATTTTTACATACATACATATACATACAGAGCAAATACATTTTTATTGAGACTTGAGTGTAACAAATGTAGCATGAATTGTTACAGGTGACATCTCATACTCAACTAGCCCCCAGCCAACGCATAATGATTCGTCGAGTGACACAAAGGTATGAATCTTACTAGCAACTTTACCAGCGCTATGCGAGCTTGCGTTATATTGCCGTAGCGAAAGGCCGGCCGAACATTTAATTTTTTTTTCTTTTGTGAAATGTATAGAATTAGCTAAGCGCTCTAGTGTGTTCACAGTTCTCCTGATTCCGATGACACGATAGCCGATGACAGCGAGGAATATTTCCGTGATGACACTTATCTCATGAACCCCACCGTTGATAATAACAAGTTTTACGGTACGTTGTTCATTTGAAATTTCACGTTTATTTAAATGGCATCGAAATTAGTTTCCACGTGTGACGTAAAATAGCTCTTCTTACCCAAGAAAAACGACTTCCGAGAATCACATTTTTCTTCTTCAATTTAAATTTAAAACTTATAAGCGCCATGTTTTTAGTTTTCAAGAATAAAAATCTTTTAGTTACAATAATTTCAAGATTTATGAACCATCTTTTTTAATACGTTTGAATGATAGGAAACATACACTGCGGTCTGTCAGGCGGTACGACGCGCTGCGGAAGGTTCTTCGACTCCATCAACCGTCGGCTGCAGAACTGGTCTTACCTTTGCCCCGGCCTCTTCCCATGGGTAGAAAATGGACCAGCATCCCAAGCGTCGGGTAAGCGTGATCGTATACATAAGTTTGTTTTGCATTCAGAGAATGATGAAAATGCAGGTGATGATAAGAAAATGCTTGTTCAATATAACCCATCAAATTTATTTTATTCCCGAACGTATCAGCGACAGCAAATATAATTCATTATCTTAGTTCTTGTCTTATTCATATATGTTAATTAGATCAGTCGAAACGCGAATAGTTGTTTATTCGCAATAGTAACGTAATTATTGTATGCTTCATCAGAGTTTCAATAGAGATTCATAGCGACATTCACAAAGGAATAATCTGTGCAAAGTTTGACAAGAAAACATAAATCATGAATTTAAAATGAAATTTTTGTTGTAGGAATTTTCGTGGCTAAAGCTGTTGGCGTAATGTTTATTTTGATAGTGATTTTCGATATTCTTGCGGCCTGTGCGACTCCAACATCTTTTGACTTTACCGCCGTCGTAATGATGCTGTTATTCTTCGCCATATTTACCATCTTGCTCATGATCTCGCGGAAACCGCAGAACAGGTAAAATGCAATTAAAACCATACAAGGTATTTAGCAATATTTCAACTTTGTTTTGGGGATTTTAATATACTGTTCAGTATTTTGTAGCAAATCAAAAATGATATTGAATTTATTTAGTTTTAAAAAATGGATACACAATCGTATGTTAACATGTACATACAACATAACTGTTGTTACAGAGCTAATCTGATGTACCAAGCACCATGGTTACCTTTTGTGCCGACTACTGCGATTACTATCAACATTTATCTGATATTGAATCTTTCGGTCTTGACGTTGGTCCGTTTCACAATTTGGATGATACTTGGTATGTTAAATTTTGTATTGATAATGATGACAACTGAATAATTTAATTGTTATGAGTTTTGACGTTTTAAAATTTTTAGGGCTAATTGTATATTTCAAACATGGCATTAAAAATTCTGTGCTGGCAAACCCTCCCCAACAAGAACCCAAACCGGCACCGCAACCAAGTCCCTTAGATCGGACCACCATTCCCCCTATTTCAAGTCAGCCACGTCCTATTGGAGATCGCAACATCTTTGAAGGTGACGGGACCAACCGGATGTTTGGATCTGAGTAAGTGTTATTCTCATCCACCTTTCAATTATTTACTGCGTATTTGTTTAAATTGTACTTCGTTTGTTTTAGAAACGTTACTATTATATCACTTTTGTATTGATTTTGTAATGGTTCACCAAGTCATTTTTTCAATGGCTTCGTTTTAATAGTGTCTCTTTTTTATCGGTATATCATTCAAGACTGTATTTGCAGTTTTTCTCAACCCGTACTGACTTGGCATGATTCTAATCTTCCACCCCTGCCGTCGACCAGCTATGAGTCTTCTACCAGCCTTGGAATTTCCTCTGAATCGGAAAATCTTCGCGAACAAATCAACAACTTATGCTCCCATGGTACTTTTGGGCACATCGTCAAACGTGAAAACTCTCTCAAAAGTGGCGCATCTAACGCCAATAATGGATTTAAACAAATAGAAACTCGGTAAGATTGTATTCGTAACATTATGTACATATGTATATAAGTTTTAAACCAAAAAAAAGCCAATGTTGCATTTTTTGTTCTAGTTACGATGCTAAGACTCACAGCATTACTTCGCATACCTCAAGCCGTCCTCCCTGGGCAAACCCTGACTCTCCCCACGGCAATTGGGACGATTAAATCAACGTAAAAAGCATTTCTATCAATTTTTGATTTTTATTTCTTTTTTATTACTACCTTATGAATAAAGCGGTTGACCGGACTGCAATTAGTAGCAGTTAATAGTTTGTATTCGCACAATAATTGCACTGCCTTCTGATCGCTACGGTCACTCGCAGCATTGCAGGTCTTACTTGGCGGATCGCACGGTTACTGTATTGAGAATCGGTACTCATCACAAACAGGGCAACCGTTCATTTAGCAGATTTCCAGTCAGCTGCAATGGTAACCGGAACAATTGGTACAGTACATTTGGTGTTGTTTGATACTGTACAATTTCTGGTGACGGCACCGACTAATTTCAGACCCACCATTGGGGTCCTTCTTCAGGTGAGTGGTTTTTGACTGCACTGGGTCGCGTAACTCGCGCTATAGACAACGCGCAGCCTACTGTGCCTAACTCAGGCAAGCTCGCATCTAAAGGATTGCCGATAGGTCTGAAACCATTCGATGCCGTTATCGAACTATTACTTATAATTGTTAGTCGTTCTTAATTACTGTATTATGTCTATACCAATTTTATCCCACGGGTTTGTTTGGTTTAGCGGCGATTTCACTTGAACATATCTATTAGGGAACTGACTTTTTTTGTTCTTTTACATATAAGACAATAGTTTATTCCAATTAGTAAGTCCAAAGCCTATCTAAACATATCAAATTATTTTATCCTACAAAAACTTTTGGTATTTTATTAGTCTTGAATATTCCATCCCAACAATATACATATTTATATAAGATCTATATGTAGAGTTAGTTTCTTTCACGCCTAATGTATAATAAATGTTTTTTAAATGCAAATGTTCTCTGATATTTATTTTATGTCTTTATTTTATGCAGAGTTTTGTTACTATTATAATTGGTTTTGTTATTGAAACTTTCTAAATAATGACTTACAAAAAGTCTAAGATTAGATTGCTAACACTTTCGTTAGAAGGGTCGTATGCATAAATGGGAATGTGGAAGGGTACACCGGTAAGGGTAGGCGTAGAAGAGTATGGATTACGTGAAAGGTGACATTATCAATGAGGGAGTGACAAGTGAAATGACGGAAGATAGCTGGATATAGAGGACAAAAACCTGGTGTACCGGCCACTGTTTAGATTAAAATGTTATCGACGAATATATTTTTTTCTCTTTGCTTCTTAATTGTATTTGTTTGTTGCTTTACTGATAAATAGTGGCTTGTGTGTATCCTTTCAAGAAATAAATGTGATATTTTAAGTAATTATCTAAAAGTACTATTCCTAATTGTGCTAAAATCTTTAAACTATGCTGTTTATTAGTACATATATTCAATATTGAAACCTAGCTTGTAGATTTTTAATGTGTATTAATCAAGTATGGATCAGGGCTCTTTTAGCTGTTGTTAAGCTATGTGTATAAGGTTTATTTCGTAAACTTATTTGGTTTTTCAACCTATAACTTAATATTTAATGTATATTATAACACACTGCGTACGGACTAACAATTTAAAGCCCGGTATTATCATTAAATCTCATTTCACACTATATGTTGATCATTGGGCCAGCTGACACTTACTAATAGATTCATCTGATATCGGACACATTTCTGTGAAAAGAAAAACCTGTTGTTTGCTATATGGTTGTACAAACCTTTGATAATAGAAGTTTAACAAAAGATCGTGTTGGCAGCCATTGTCACCGTGGCCTAGAATTCATGGCGCCGTGTGTTTTAGAATTAATTTAGAAAAATAACAGTAAAGCAAGAAACAATAAATATTAAACCAATCGGCTATATTTTTAAATAATTGACAATCTATAAATCTCTCTATTGATGTAAAATTTCTTAACATTGTTATGAAGTTCCATTGTCGAAACACGAATTTAAACACAATTGTAAACTTGTTTTTTTTCCGCTATGAGATTAAGAAGGATGTTTTAAATAAGAATCAAGACAATGGAAAACCACAGTTATGTATAGACAACCTACAGTATTCTTGTTTTTTTTTTTACATAAAACGTTGTTGGTTGTTCTTGGTAGTGTGTTGTAGGTTTTTTAAATAGTCAAAATTGTTGGCTTTTACTGGAATAATAATAGATTTAGGACTGAAAGCATAAAACGTAATCAACGATATTACGTAGAAGTTATTTTTGCTTTTGAAAAGTGAAAAAAGTTCATATTTTTTTTACAAACTTATTACTAAAACATAAATAATATTTAATTGACTTTAATTCTTTATCCGAATTTGGGACGAGAGACAGTTCAAAAATCGAATCAATTTCAGATATTCCTATTTTAGTTAAGATGTTATTGTTAAATTTTATAACGCAACAAAGAAAGTGTTCTGTTGCAAAATGTGTGGCAGCGTTGGTAGCGGATGTCCTAAAACATTGTTCAGATTACTGACATACTAAAAACACGATATAAGATCCGTAACCAATTGAGTAAATGTCTGGATGTATGGATGAAGCGTGATTGCCTGGAGTGTTTTTTTTTTATTTCTCTTCTTACAATTTATACATGTTTCATTTGATTTATATATCTTTTATTTGATTTAAAGTTTTAAGCCCGACTGACTCTCTTTGATACTGATCAGGATTCGACAAAGTACAGTTGCTTCGTTTCAGTTATCCCACTCACAGAAATATTGTCTTACACCGGGTAAGGAACTTACAAAAACTTCCTTCCGGCATTCTTTCTTACAGTAAATAAACAACTTCGACCAAATATTAAAAAACTTAGGGTTATTATTGCTGTAGAACATCTAAAGTTTGTCGCCTTTAAGATGCAATACCACTATTCAACGACTACATATTCCAAAAAAATACTGCGCTTTTGTCAGTCGGGCAATTTTTTTAATAAGGGAATGAAAGAGTATTTTATAATTATTATTTATAACTGCATAAACAACTGTTTATGTAAGGTCAACAGTATTAATCATTTTTTTGATATTTAAGTACATAATATAATCAATTTGGTATTCGATGTAGTAGTTGAAAATTGTAATTTAGGATTTAATCCGCATACTATTCGTATATAAATGTTTAACATAGTTGTATAGTTTTTTTATAATTTTATTTATTGTTTTTATTGTATAATTTATTTTTTAGAAAACATGATTTTTTTAAATTTCCCCCCCTTTTCTTTAAATAAGCGTAGCACGAAAGCCATTCACCATCAATACATGCAAAGGGTAATTTTCAATCGCTATAAAACTTCGGCCAAGTTACCCTATCGTACCCTGTATGTTTTGTTAGACAAATTTCAAGTCTAGCGGAAATTCTTTTATGACTAAAGAAATACATTTGTGGTATTTCGTTGCTAAAAATAAAATCCTTGTATTCATTTGTTTTTTATTATTATTATTATTACTGCTGTTTACAGTGTTTAGAGAATGTACATTTTAATGTTTTGTTTGAAATTTATTTTAAACTAAATTAATATGTTTATGTTAAATTACTTTAAATAATTATTGTTGATTAACGTTTATTATATTTTTTTTAGTATGAATAGATTTAAGTAACTTAAGTGATTGGTGTCACCATATATAATCGATAAATTTAAGTGTTTAACGCATGTAAGGTAAATGCCAGCGATTCCCAAAGTGGTTTTCACAATATATCGTGTTAATAGCGGGTTTCCGAGAAGTTTTTATAAACGATGCTCTAACATCGTGATCGTTAAATATATCCTGAATAAGAACTACGAGATTATCTTATATTCTCGAATAAGTCGATTTCTAAACAGATACCAATTCACTCAGAATACTAAATGGACCTGACCTGCTTTTTGGACTCGATAAACCTTTGATTTCTCAAGCCTTGGACTATTCCACAGTATCTCATGTAGCATACTAAGCGAAACAGAGAAGCGCGTGTTTTTTAATTACTGCCTGTACCAATTTCGGGACTTGTGTTGGACTATTCCTACCGCTGAGTTACATCATCGTACGAGTTTACAGAGTCGACTCCCATCACCACCTTGGTTGGCATTCGACATCGATTTCCATGAATGATAGGTATGAAGGAATTAGGCTTCATATGATAAGGATCTTTACCAAACATTCAGTAATGATACGTTGTTCAATAAGTTTAGGAACCGCTGGCATATACCGTGAAGTAAAATAATTATTAATTAGGTATCTTTTAAACGTCGTTAAAACGCTCCGAATCAAAATAGCCAATGTTACATTATCACGAAGACATAAATAGTAAACTATAGTTAAATAAAAGTAAAAGGCATACTGTATTTACGTCAAATTCTGGGTGTTCATATTAATTTTTGTAACTTTGCTATTAAGTACCAATACAAATGATAAAACAAAATCCGAGTACACTTTGAAAACATACTTTCTTCTAAGAAAATAGCCGCTGCTAATTTAATGCTACGTAATGCTACGATCTACACGGAGAAGAGCGGTTTAATGAATTTGCTTACAAGAAAAGAAATACGGAAAAAAATTCTTGAGACCTGATTTCACTTGTTAAAAACTAAATTAATAACTATGAAACGTAACTCATAAATATTCTAGTAAACTGTTTGATTCTAAAATTTAAACAGCGTGAATTTAACTATAATTTATTATTTAAAACCTGGCCAAGAATATAAAATACCTACCTAGGGGTCTTTCGTATTACAGTACTTTTTATGTATTACATGATGTCAAATTAATATTAGTTACATGTCAAAATAGAATATTGAAATCCGCGAAAAAACTTACATTTTCATCCATTTCTCTCTTGCGGTTATGAGTGACTTTTTAAAATATCAAAAAATTACATATCATTCAATCATGTCAGAATACTGTTTAGTTAAAATTACTGTTGCCGCGTATTCGCTGATTTTATACTTTCTTGGTCAGGTTAATATTTGCCTGTAAGTCTTTTTGATCTAAAAAAAACAGTAAATAGTGTCAATTTATGTGATTTCCTAATTGTGATCTTTACTTTTAGGAAAATATTAAAATTGGTAATCTGTACTGGCTCATGCAAGAAAATATTTATTTTCCGGAAAAGTTTACGAGTATACCACTTTTAGAGAAAAGAAAGGTCTTAGTTAATAAAATTTACAAATTCATACAGACGATGAAAATATCGAAATTAAATAAAAAAAATACTTTCATTCACGCGGATAATTAAAACATTTCTTTATAGAGAGGTATTCGAAAGCATTTTTTGGACCACGTTGAAAATCGTTCTTTACATAACTGCTATGATTCGGAGAACGTTTTATTCTTATGTAAACGACATTAGACGTATGTTTCTTAATTAATAGAATGTGTATTGGACCCAACATGTGTTTTATTTTATACCCACTTCCTACTTTTTGACCGACTTCCCAAAAGAAGGAGGTACTCAATTCGTCGATATGTTTT
>DVQG01000946.1:0-12262 GCA_018231605.1 Papilio ambrax
ATACGAACATTTCTTCATAATATTAGTAAGAAGTAAGATATAAAATAATCTAACTATATTAATGTTATGAAGAAATGTTCGTATTTTTGTATGTATTTGGTTTTAAAAATTCTTTCACCGTTCACAAGCTGCGTTTACACTTACATAGGCTTTTTTTTTAATTACACGAGCACGAAGTTTCGAGCAACAGCAATCTATACTGATGTTAAAAGGGGAAAGATTTGTATTTTTGGATACATTGTAATAACTCAAAAACTACTGAGGCGATTTCGAAAATTATATCACCATTAAAAACCTACTTTATCATTGAGTAACATAGGCTATATTTTTTTATAATTTCCAATTTCCGATTAGCGAAGTCGTGAGCAACTACTAGTATTAAAATATTTTATTACAAGCATGTAATTTCTTTAAATTCCAGCATTCCTTCATCAGTTCCAGCTTGGATATTACAAGCTAAATACGAGATATCTTACATACCTCCGTCGTTGTACAAACTGAAGTTCCCTAATCTTATAAACGAGACAATTTTAGACACGGGAGGTCATTTCCTAGCGTTAGAACTCCCTTTGGTATTAGCAGAGGATATTATGAAAGCTATGGTTCAATTCCGCTTGCAGTATAAAGGACATGATGAATTGTAAATTATTTCATTTGAAAAGTAAACTATTTGTGATGTAGATTTTAAATGGATTTTCTTTTAAAGGTAATAAGGTTTTTTTTTCTGGTTCCTGTGGTTATTTATTGATTCAAATAGCCTTTGACAAACCCTATATTGTTAATTTTAAAATATTATGAGTGAGATGTAATTTAATGATATCATCATCATCATCTCCTTATCCTACTCCCGTAGGGTCGGTGCAACAGGTTTTTGTCCTCCACATAACTCTATCATACACAATCCACCCATCTCTTTCTAGATCTACCTCTACCAATGTACCTTTCTACACTCATAGGCTCTAGTTTTATTATTTTTTTGATTTCACGAGGGCGAAGTTGCCAGCAACAGTTAGTATATCATAAAATTATAGACTACATATTATTAGTGTCAATGTAATAACAAGACATTCAACACTTACCTCATTTAATTTTAAAGCGCTACTATAAAATAATTTCGTATCATACGCGTGATATAAATGGTATATTGATAAAAACAATCGCATAAACCAAATAATTGTACATAATGTGATCACACACCACCTGAAATGTAAAAGTCATTATTACATACATTTTCTTAATAAAAGACCATCAAACGGATTTGATAACATGGTTGGATTTGCCTAATACATAATCTTGGTACAAGTGCTACATAATAAAACAATAAAACTTACCATTTCCATGATATTCTATTCACACATTCCGATGTAGGGTAAACTACATCACTAATGGATAATTTCTCACTTCGATTTGCATTTGCATCATTTCTGAACAACCTTGGATAGTCAACACAGTGGATTAAAAACGTCGAGAACCATACAATAAATATAAATTGTAATAGATAAAATAGATCAGACATAATCATAGGATAGAATCCACCACGAACATAATATTTGTACATTCTTGTGAAGAATGAATCAAGGTCTTCAATATGTGTCCAACCACCTACAACAAAAAAGAATTATGAATACAATTAATTTGACCAAACTCATATCAAATGAAGATTTTTGTTTTCACTTGTTGTGTAGAAATTACTTTTTATGTTAGTGTTAAAATAAATGATGTGACGCTAACCATTTTGTATGAAAATGAACATGCTAAATAAGTAGCACTGATTGTGCTAAGATTAAGAGTCCACACACAACTTAGGCTCAACTATAACACAGTCGTTTAACCTCACTTTGAATACTATGAGCTTATATGGAGGAACACAAACTATTCAATGTTTAGTTGTGCAAGTAAACAATTGAATTGGCTGCGAAACAATTGACAATCGCACAACAGTTGTGACATATTTTAGAGCCTGCTCTAAGAGAGTATTAAAAAAAAGGTATCAGATACTACTTTAGACTTATATTTAAAAAGTAAGATTTTAATGAAAAGTTATTAATTTACATTGGTAACTTTTATTCTAAACCGTTTCTCTATTTTATTGGTTATAAAGTAATTATGACAAATGACTTGCATAAAAAAATATTTCTTAACATATTGTTATCATCATTGTATTAAATTTTGTAAATACTATTTGTAACATCATGTAAACATTCATCAATTGTATTTATCAATTAAGTTTACATGTCATTGAAACACGTTTTTATTATGCTTATTTTAAACAAAGGATTTATTGTTTTCATATAAAATCGTACTTTATTGCGTGGTATTTTCTGCGATGTTTATAAATAGAGTTCTAAACGCGTATGTACACAAAGGAAAAAAATAAATAGAGATTACCTTTAGTTTTTGGTACTTTGTGAATGATAACATTGGTGGTATCATCATGTTCGTGGTCCAAAGTGATCATAGTTGGAGCTGCATTGGCATCTTGCACAGATCTTCCCAGCGGCGGAGTTAATTCGTTGTTCAGAGCGCTATACGTTATATCCCGTCTATACTGTGTCATTATTTCGCCTTAACTTCTAATACTACTTGCTTTTGGTTTCTACGCCTAATTATTCTTCGCAGAGGCCACTTATGCTGTCTACAAGTTATTGACTTTGGCCCAGAATCATAAGACTTTCAAAAGATTATAGTTTTCTTTTGTATACTGAATGGTATTTATAACAAATATTAAATGTATTGAACACATAGGTACGAGAATTAAAAATCTCGAATAAACAAAAACTAAAATAGTTCAAGGATACAAAGAATTTAGCAAGGCTAATAGAGTGATGAATACACTGCACAAACGAAATGACGAAAATAAACCACTGAAAAATGACAGCTGTGTGATTTTCTCAAACAAAAGCCCGTTCCGTTTTACGCGGCAGTAAATAACTGACTTTTATTTCTAAACTTTCAAATATTTAATTCTTTCTCAAAAATAAACTGTTGCCTTATTTTTCGTTATTTTTGATATGATTCTTTTTGCGACCAAGTTGTTCTCCTACTAAAAATATATCAATAATTATAAGTATTATTTTTGCTACAATAACGGCGTAATAATTCAAAACTCTGAGCATATAAACAAAAAGTATCATCTCTTTCGGAAGAAATTGGGTGAAATAATAAATAAAATGATAACAGCAGAGGAATTGACTATCCAACGTAGTAGTCTCAATTATCGCTAATTTACTGCGAAGTAAATCAGACTACATATATAAAACAGATGTATATAGTGTAGACAAACTAGTGTTACAAGCCGCTGTTATTTGTTTTCGTGCCACTTCCTCGGCCAAGTCGCAGTTTAGCACAGCATAGCAGCAACTTCTGTTGCCTGCTCGAATCCACACTAGGCACTACGAACAATGCTTAGACTTGTTCGCAACCTCTTTGGATGCCAACTTCTATTCCTATTACGTAGCGTCGTTTTTTTTTTATGTTCACCAAAATTACGAGTGACCATTTTTTGTGGTCTGTGCTGTTATTGATACAAAACCCTGTTATACTTGTTTTATTACACGAACTCAAAATAGGTATAAGTAAAAATTGCATGAAAAAGTAATAAAATTTGAGACGTGATAAAATTATTGTTACGCATAAAATAAAGCTACACCAGAAAAACATTTTTAAAGTATCAAAACTGTTGCTTTAAAAATGTTTGCATTTTTACTTTTACATGTTTATGGATTTTTCATCAAGTAAGCAAATTAATTGTAATCTTTTACTTTGTAAATGCTTATCTCATATTTTAAAGTAAGGCTGTAACTATAATTTCCTTAATTATTAAAATAAATTTAATTTAAGATTTTTTTAGCTTCTTCTTCAGTGCTACGGGCAATGGTATAGAACTGCTGCCACGTTTCGTTTTAGAAGAAGGTTTTAAAAGGTACATATTGTCATACACTGATATCGTTGCATACCAGATTTAAAACATTCTAACGAGTGATGTCTATGTCTTTTGTTACAGAAGCTAATTAAGAACCTATATCAATTTAAAACTGTATTATAATAATATTTGTTTTAGTGCTATATTCGGTTCGTACAGCTATGATCCATTAAGTGACAAATTTGAGAAAGACCAAGGTCATGAATCGCTAATTTCTGCTACAACTACGACGGCGGCCGAGACGACCACAGTTGAAACTACTACAGAAACAAAAAATGATACTTTATTTAAACTTAGACATATCGTACGCCGATATAGTGTTAAAAGCAAATACATAACATAGGTAGAAGTAAAAAAGAGGAAATGCATGTAATAAAAAACAGTTGAATATGTGTAATCTCACTTTATAATGCACTAACCATGTCAGCTAAGATACTGCACCATTGTTTGTAGTATTAAAGCGGGCGCACACCTTAGGCTAAAAGATCGCGCAACTTTTGTGCGATTGTTAATTGTTTCAAAGCCAATTCAACTCTTTAGTTGCAGAATCAAAATCGAGTAGTGTGCGTAACTCCATATAAGCTCAAAGGATTCAAACAGAGACTAAACAGTTGTGCGATAGTTTAGTCAAAGGTGTGCGCGTGCTCCTAAAAATATATATGCTGAGATATGGAAGTTATTTACGAAACCCTACTTTAACCTACCTGTGAATTTGAAAATTAATAAAACTGCAAAGATAAAAAAAAATCTTTAATGAATGTGGCTTTTATTCCTTAATTAATGTGTTTTTGTTTGTCATTCTCTAAGACTACTTAAACTTAACCATGAGCTAAATTCGTTCCCACTATCGACACATCTGTACAAAACCTGTGTTTGTCTCAAAGAAAACGAGAGGTTAGAGAAAATGTTTACGTACATGTTTCGGTAGTGAAAACTCGTGGTAACATACGATTTGAAGCGATAAACTATGTACTTAAGAATTAAAAACTTACATTAACAATGTTTACAATTTTATGGCAACATACATACAATTTCTTGGCTAAACTCAAAAAAGAGATATAGGAGAAGCTAAATCTTAATAATATTTTGAGGAAAATCTCAAAATTGTCATTTTTTTTTATATGTAGTCGTAATCTACCATTACATTACTATTACATTTATAATATTTCTTAAACCTATGTAAAAGTTATTTATGTATTATATGTTTGTTATCAAAACAAAATACAATAATTGCACACTTACTTTAACGAACTTATCTACTGACTTGTTTGTGCGTATTCCTTATTGTACAATTACAGTACTAAATTCACATTCCAATGAAATAATGTTATAAAATAAATAGTATATGATTTTGGTTGTGAAGTATAAATATCATATCAATGACTGGAATGTTACTCATAATGCCCAGGTTTTTAGAAACCTATGATGTCACAACCAGCCAGAAAAAAAACCCAAGCCAAGGCCGAGTTCACCACACCAACATACAGTAGCCTCTGCTTATTGAGCTCGTATCTTCATGAGTAACAATGCACTAATATAGTCTAGCAACCAATTAATTTCCACATATTCAACATGTCTGTTATCTTGGACTTCTACAGCAAAATGTGTGGAGATATACACTATAGAGATGACAAAGCTGTGTCAGAGAATAAAATTGTCCGGAGAAAATATAAAAACAATTACTAAAAATTACAAACAGTTAGACAGTTCACAAACATAAAAAAATGATGACTTCAACAATAAAAAAATAACCAGAAAAGGGCACAGTATTAATGAAAATAATTTGACAAGCATATGGAAAACACAAAGAATTAAGTGTATATTATGGCAATACCTGGCATTGTAAGATTATAACCTAAGGTTGACTACTTTTTACATCTATGTTATTTGACTAAGAATAAGAAGAGTATATATTTATTTTAAAAGTTATATTAAAATTTAGCTGTGCCATAACTAATAATAATAAACTACCATAATATAAGATAATATCAAGATTAACTCACTGGTTGAACCCATAATTGGTTAGCCCATAAGTTTTTAACAAAGACATTACATAATTCTTTACATTTTTCAAATGGTATAAATTAAATACATTAAGTCTAATGACATTACTGGTACAACATTAGGTTTCCTTATTAAACAAATTACTAAATATATGCCCTACACCAAATGCCACTGATAGAAAACCAATTAGAAGAATAACTCGGAAGTACCTGAAAAGAAAACATATACTGTTAAATATAATAAATAGAATAGTTACATTGAAAACCCATTGGTTTTGCAGTGTTCATATTCTATTTGTCCAGGTAGAAAGAAAGTACTAATTTCCATTTACTGCTTCTAAAACATTTATCTGAATTCTCTTACCCTAATTCTATAATTTTTACATACTATTCCATTAATAAGAAATTGGTGTTATATGTTATAGTTCTTCTTCTAAAGGGCTTATACTTAAGTTAAATGTGTTATGCAAAATAAATATTAAGTTTTATTTACTCACCAAGTGAATTTTGATCTTTGCAATACTTTAATTATGGATACAGTTTGTTTCACTGTATTTTCAATATTACCGGAGTTATCAATAACGAAGTGAGATCTTGCCATTTTCTGTTCAAGTGGCATCTGGCAGCTTATCCTCTTTCTTGCTACCACCTCTGAGAAATTATTACGTTTGCATAATCTTTCAAGCTGTTGATGATCTTCACTGCAATATACAATAAAAGTAATTGTTATAATAATTTATATTAAACATACAAATAACTGTTATATAATTAGTGAAATCTAAAAGTAGACTGACAAAATACTTACCAGATCACTGTGATTATTTTATGCATAAATGTCAACATTTTTCCAGTTTCAAACAGCAATGGAACTTCCATTACAATGTATTTATGACCAGAGAAGAAATACATCATGGCCATACTCATCATAGCTTTCTGTATTCTAGGGTGTGTAATTGCATTGAGTTGCCGCCTCTTCTCCATATTGTCAAATACTATCTCGCCCAGTCTGACTCTGTTAACTTTGCCGTCTGGGTGTAAGACTTCATCGCCAAAATAATGTCTTAATTCTTTCCATGCCTTCGTTCCCGGTTCTAACACTAAAATTACAATGTGATATTAAATATTATAAAATGTTATGTATATTGAAATAAAATTATACAACAATGGCGGTAAGGAAAGAGCAACTATATAGAGCTTTTGTAAGTGTTACATGTACGTTTGTTAGTATAATAAATTAAACATTTTTAATGTACCGTTTCTAGCAACTTCATCGGCGTCTATTACTGCTATATGGTTATCACGAAATATTGATAGCACTGTACTTTTCCCTGTCGCCAATCCTCCGGTGAGCCCGACAATAAACATACTCGCAGTAATAACTGTATTCCAGGTAATAAAAAGTATACTTAAAACATAAATTTATCAAAATACTGTAACTTCGCCTTGCATATCAAGATTTGATAGTCAAATGCCAATCGATAATTGACATTGACAGCTGACAGCTGACAGCTATTAGTTCAAGGTTTATGAATTAAAATTTATCTTGTTCTTTATACTTTCAATTTTCTCCAACCTTGATGTCAGAAAGCTCATCGAAATAACGATGATTCCAACTACAACAAAAGACAAAATTATAAATATTTTTGAAGTCATGTTATCAATCTATGTATTGAATGAATCATGATGGTTAATTATATCTAATATGTTTAGTTATTTTTAATATAACTTCGTAATAAAACAACAAATATTTCAAACATAGTAAAAGGAAAAGGAAGGACGCAATTAATGGATTTCCCGCACTTACTCTTCTACGTGCTGTCTACTTAACAGCGGCGAATTTAAAAGTTAGAGCTAGCGCTTTTGTTTAGTAAACTGCTACATAACTTTCATAAAGTATTCATTCAAAATAAAGTTCATTTTGAAATCATAGACGGTTGATGTAATATTTCACTTAGTTTAGTATGTATACTAGGCTTAAATACTCCTATATATTCAGAATAATTCGTCCACGACAGAGTTTCATCTACATCCGGTCCAAATTGAGAGGCACTTTATTACCGCGGTGGACTATTGGTTTTTAAATCCTCCAGACATTTTTGAAGGAATACAACTAAAGCTTCTGCAAGAAAATTTAGTTAAATTACATGCAATTTTTTTAATGTTGTAAATGTAACATGTTCAGGACATGGTAACCAACATTCGAGGATGTATTGCTTCCCGTTTGCTTTTACAACTTGTTAAAAATGTATTATAAAATTCGCTAGAATAAATTAGTTAGATAAATAATTTAGCGATGTAATAGCCGTTTAGAGGGTGTTAAATAAATACTCGACTGTCCATAAGCCAATAGTTAGTAATTATCTTTTTACATCGCTACTGTACTACTACTCGAGTTGTAGATTTGTATATGTAAATTTAATAAAAATTACTGATTAATTTAAAATACAGTTTTATTTCGAATCATTAATACTAATAGTGGGATAGGACTCATTATTATGAAAATAATTTTTTGAATCTTACAATTGAAAATAGTTAAAAAACAAATTTAACCGAATTACTCAATGAGGTAAGCTTGTTATTGTTTTGACATAAATTTACTTTCGTTAGTTAAAGGGTGGCTAAAATTTTAAATATCCGTATTTGTTCTTTGAATGGATAGGAAAACCTGTGGGCGGAGAAATGACAAGTAGGCGGGGTCACCCTGTAGCGAGGGCCGGCTACCTAACAACCCTCTTCATCATTACGTGTTAGACTGTGGTTGCGAAAGCTCATTATCTTGTAAATTCGTGTAGTAATATGTAAAGCACTTTCGGAGAGCTGTCAGGATGTTCAACATGGATGGTATCAACATAGGTTTGTGCCCAGGTCTGGACACGGGCGTACCTTTGCCATTAGGAGGCTCGCCAGCATCAGCCAATAGCTCTGATATTTATCTTTATGATGACTCTTCGATGTCCGATGGCAGCCTCTACGCAAGTGATCAGGAAAATCTGTCTACGCCACGGAAAAGGTTGGTGAAATTTATTACAACATCGAATATTTTTTTGGTTATTTGCTTATGCGTGTTTTTATATTTAACTTCTCTCCATCTGCCCAGAATTTAAAAAATCAATAGTAACTAGCTTATATGTTCTTCCAGACTATCATTAACATCTGTGCCAAATTATATAAATATCTCTTCAGCAGTCTAGGCTACAGACTCTAAAAAACATCCATCCATCAAAACTTTCGCGTTTATAATTTTAGTGTGATTACTAAAATTGTATATGTTTAGCGAAGTGTATTGTAGTTGTACCGATTCTTCCATCTTACTTAAGTATCTAACCGCATCTTCTATTTTAAATTATAATCCACACAGTACACTCTATTCTTTAAAATGATGGTGGTGTATATTTTTTTGGCGAGCATTATTGTTTCCGTAGTGCCAAAAAGTAGATTGTAATAGATAAATCGCAATACCTTTTTACCGGTCAATTGCGGTTCATCAATTAGGGTATTTTTAACGCAACAATTACAAAAATTATAAATCCTATTACGCCTTCATATAAAAAACAAATGTCTATAAAATATCCACCTGGCACTAAAATTTAACAATTACTTCGACTGTCCTCTTGATATGACTATGACAGGATGATAATTCTTCAGATTATTAGGACAATACCTTGTGAATTATATCTTTTACCTACCTATCTGCCTATGAATGCTTGCGAAACATTATTTCTTGACGAAGCCCGAAAAAAGTGAATTATTCTGTCTTGGAGCATAGATTAATTTGAGGATTGGATTACAATTATGCATGAAGTACTGTGTATTAAAGTTATTAATTAACTAATACTACGGGCAAAAAAACACGATGATTACACAGATTAGAACTGCATTACAAATACTCGTAAAGCGTAGAAGATTATAGGACAATTCACTAAAACTATAGCGTTTATTTTCGGAGGAGTATATTTATGTTTGATGGTAACAATAGAGATGCTTTTAGGTTGGACTGTCGACGTCTCCACAAGCGTCGGTCGCGCTGTCCTCAGCAGCAAATACAACAGCGGCAGGCAGCTAACCTCCGCGAGCGCAGACGAATGCAGTCTATAAACGACGCCTTCGAGGGTCTCCGAGCTCATATTCCCACTCTACCCTACGAGAAACGCCTCTCTAAAGTTGACACTCTAAAGCTCGCTATCGGCTACATAAGTTTCTTGGGAGAACTGGTAAGACTTTTTAGGTTTCTTTTCTTCTTTTTTGACCTGTCATATAATTTTAAACTGTTAATTTTCCTATTTTACCTTTACACTTAAAATGTACATTAATAAAATTTATAAGTTTAAGCATAGAGAGGGAGAAACGAACTAATCATTGGGTCTTCTTGTTAATATTCTTTCTAGTATTGTTTTTTTTTTTAATATCAAGTCAACCTTTCAAGCACAGTTGAAAAATTATGTATAACTTTTGACAGGTACGAACTGATCGCAGTATTTCAGACACCATGCTGTGTGGAGTCAGCAATGTTCAGAATAAGGAAGAACAGAAAAAGGTGATCATCAGAGGTGAGCTACACCATAACTTATATGCAGTTCCAAATACAAACGTAAAGTTAGGCAACAACTTTTTTTACAAAGGTAATTTACAAAGTGTTTGCTGAATTCAACCTTTAATCTAACCGAAAAAAAAATAACTGTCTGTAATTAAGATGTAAATTTAAAAAATATCCTTTATCATATTTATATCGTAGAAAAACCAAGATGTGCCAGGACAGTTCAAAATGGTAATCTGCATTTCTGCATGCCCTACTAGGTTACGGGCTTGTTTATGTTCTCAATTCGGTAGCATCGGTTCATAGTTCATACAGTGCATCAGGGGTCGCCGGGTCAAATGGTACCAGGGCGCGACCCCCACCGCCCCCAAATTGTTTGTGCACCTTTTGATGATCGATATTGTCGCGATGTTACCCAAATTGCAATAACATAAAAAAATTAAATGAATCATCTTTTTACAAAACAAAAACAATAATAAGTTGTTTAAGCTATCGTGAAACTTTAAGCGAAAATTGAAAACGGCTCAACTCCCGTTTTTAATTTTCACTTTAAAAAAAACTATTTTTTCTGCTAGTGCTATAGCACTAACTACACTATAGTGTCAATAAGCAATTGTTTTAGGAGACAATGTAAAATGCGAAGACGTTTTTTATAAAACATGATAACAATTATTATGACCGAGTTGTAAACTCTTCTGTTTTAAATTTAGTATTGACTACATTCATGCAAGATGTCACACTATTTCGCAAGAATTAACTATATCTCTCACCCATTATATCTAAATTCACTCCCTCTTCATTCGCATCTTCTCTTACACATAATCCATCCTTACTTTCCCTGATCTTCCTCTACCTTTGTAGCTACCCACATTTCACATTAAATATCATCATCATCATCTTCCTCCTTATCCTACTCCTTTTAATTTAAAAAGGATATAAACATTAATAAATAATTCTCTTTTATCACCATCAAACTTAGAAACATCGCTCCGCCCCTCAATAGGTATAGTATGATAAAACGTTAACGTGCGGATATCTGCGATCGATTGGTCCAGGTGTTGGTCCTGCGCCTTTCCCACGGCGCGTCGCGTGACGCACCTCGTCCCGTGGGATCCACACTAATCGGAACAATCGTCTCATTAAATTTCAATACCAACCCTCTCTTAATTATTAAAAAAAAATACAGATGACAGTATTGAAAATTGTTAACATAATAATTAATTAGTTCCACATAACTAGATGGCTTTACAATATTTTCCTATGCTAAATCACGCCTGTAACCTCCACTAGGTGAAACTATAGGTAGAGATTAAAGACTTTTCTTTAGCGCAGTCTTGGAACACCTACCTCGTTTGTTGAAATATGTGTATTAAGACCTTTAAAATAAAAGAGATCAAATTTTGCTAATGAGCTGTTGGTTAGTAAAACATTGGGCACACAAACATTTGGCAAAATTCTTACATCTCTATCGCTTAATCTACATCAGCCATAACTGCAATATAATCGATCGACAATCAAAATATAAAATGATATAACCGTTTTCTTAGTAAAAATGTTTTTTTTTTGTAAGTTGTGTAATAACGTAATACTTACATTTAGAATATATCGCATAAACATTTGAGGATATTTAAAATGGGGCGCGATTTTTTTCGTTACGGGAATGCATTAACAAAGTGTATTTGTTAAGCTTTGCGTTTGCGAATCACGCTGTAGCAAATTAAGTGCTCACTCTTTGTAAACAGAAGGGAGGAGTGCATTCGAAAACTATTAAGTGCTTCACACCCTGTTATATGACGATGGAAA